>CAMXCT020006830.1:252500-328497 GCA_947184155.2 Cladocopium goreaui | reverse complement strand
TTCGCGCTGTAGCAACCTTCAAAAAGATAGAAACCAGTGTCTCCAGGATGTTGCACATGAGGAAAAATATGATGTTTCCCGTGTAATTTCCAGGTTTCCAGCTTCTATCTTTTTGGGAGTTGCTATATTCGTTTCTTGATTTCAGCCAAGCCCCAAACGCCCGCATGAGATACTCAAAGTCTTTTGACCAGCAAGCACGAGCATGCGCATGTGCACATATATGAATGATTAGTATTAGCTTTGAATTTGAACCGACTTGACTATGTAGATACATCGTGATAATGATACATGATACAGCTACCATATAACCTTACCAAACTTAGTTATATATGCAAAGGCTAACGATTCGAACCTGTAGCTGGTGTTCCCTTTTAAAAAAGGCTTCTTCAACTGGAGCAAAGCCTATCCCATTGGCAGGTGGTACCATCTATGCAATCCCCGTCTTTGTTGATAGAATCTCCTGCTTCTTTAGTAGATCACCATGTTTGTTGCTTGAATTACATTCTTGTAGGCTACATCCCTTTGTTTGATAGTTAATAAGTTCCATTCCCTTATTATGTTGATTGCTAAAGCAGATTTGGTCCCAATGTTCCATAATTTTTGTGAGTTCATTTGCTTTCATTTTTCCTTGGCTTAAACTCAATTTCCAGTATTTCATGCTCAAATGTCATGCAAAATCCTCATTTTGTCCTGGTTGAATAGCCATGTTTGATACATAAATCCGTTTTTTCCTCCGTTTTTTATGCTTATAAAACTTTATACATATGTATATACAGTAATGTAATACATGATATATATATATATATATATCTATCTATCTATCTATCTATCTAACTATCTCATCAATGTTCACCGTTTTTCATGGTGAAACCACCATGAATCACCAATTTGGATGGTTTTCATCATCCAAATTTTGCTGGTTTGCCCTTAAAATATATTAACATCCTCAAATTTGCCATGAAAATCCATTAACATCCATCAACATCCATGAAAATCCATGAAGATCCATGAAAATCCATTAAAATCAGTCAGTAGAATCCTCCATTAAAACCATCGTTTCTTTTTTTCGGCCAAGGCACAACACACCGTGGTGCTGACGGAGGATGGCCATCTCTATGCCACGGGCAAGGGGGATTTCGGACGCCTGGGACGGGGCGATACCAATGACGAGGTCGGAATTTTCGGAATTTTCTGCTGGATAAATTGGTCATTACCATTTATTATAACCATATAGTACCATAATTATCAATGGTAATGACCAATTTTCTGGTAAGATGGTAATCAATGGTAATCACCATTTCTGGATAAATGGTTATTATAAATGTTATTCAATCTCTAGTTAGAATGTTATGAAATCCTTGTTTTCTCTTTGTTTTCAGCTATTATGGATCCATATGGAGGTTTTCTAAGTCATGGGGGTATCCCCGAATCATCCATTTATAGATGGATTTCCCACAAACCACCCATTTGGGGGTATCCTCCATTTATGGAAATCTCCATATAGCCAGCCATCAAATAGTGTAGGGTACCAGGGTTTTGACCCATGACCATCTACCCCCTGGTAAACTAACCGTTCGCGAACTGGAAAATTACCATGGAGAAACAATGTAGATCAACTATTTCTAAATGATAATTTTCAATAGCGAACTGTTAAATTGCCGGAGGGTATGTTTAACTACAAGCACTCTAGCACAGTCTAGCACACTAATCTTCTATCATGACATATGATGACATATGGGTATGGGTCACAATTAAAGACCGGATGACAATCCACTGATTGGGGGACCTAATTTTGACCCCCACATCAAGACTTGGGATTTGATCTGATTTTCGAGCCTTCGCCGCCTTCGCATAAAGATGAGTGAAGATTCGATTTGATGAAGCATTAAATGCGTGGGACTATCGTGGGACTTAAGTGTCAGAACCGGGACTTCACGGACAAGACTTGGCATTAAATGGGATACATATGGATACATACGGATACATACTGTATGCGTAAGTACTCTCCCAACAACAAGATATAAGAAGATATTTGGGGTTGTGGGGAAGCCAAGCTGGTGAGAATGGTGGAGATGTAGATATTTGGAGGGCCAAGTTATCAAGTTTTCCGGTTAGCCTCTGGTAAACTAGCAGTTTGCTATTGAAGATTGCCATTGAAATGGTGGATTTATCCATTAAACAGTGGTTTTCCATAGTTTTTGGGACCGTTTACCAAAGGGTATTTTGCATCCTATTTGGAATGATGCTTTCCACTGACTAATCCCAGAAATTCATAGAAATTCGTCAAGACTAGGAATGTGAAGCAGTAGCATTGGCACTGCGCTCAGTGGTGGGAACTTAGGTTCCAAGACTTTCCACTTGGGGTTGCCTGAATCATTGAGACAAGAAAGTGAGGTGTGAAAGATGGATACATTGAGCATACATTTATTACAAGTTACTTTTATCGATTTGGTGGGCAAGAGTTTTGCGAATTTAGGACACTGCGGCAGTTTTCGCTTGGGGACTTGTTGGCCACCGGAGGTTGATTTCCACGTCATTGACTACTTCGAGCACACAGATGACTCCATTCTGGAACCAGGTCAGGGTCAAGCCAAACCTTGATCGGGCACGTGGATGCATAAGCACAACGAACAAGGCGAATTCTCAATGTCAGGCTGAATAGGGATTACACATTACACATCCATTGCTGATCTATTCGCGTGTTTTTTTTCTCCCCCCTCCCTCGCTAGCTCGCGCGCGCGCGCTCTCTCTCTCTCTCTCTCTGGTGGGCTACTGCAATAAACTTTTTGTTTCAGCTGATCCTCATCCTGATTTGATGCCTTACCGTCGCCGTAGCCACTGCGGTGAGCCTTGATGCTTCACTTTGACCCTCTCAAAACTGAGAACCCATAACCAAGGATTGCTATTTCCGATGCCACCACCCCAACTAGCATAGACCCAGATACTCTAGGGGGTTGGAAGATGTTGGAAGACTACTTTCCTCTATAATATTTTTATCTGGCCAATTCTCAGGGTCGATGTTAGTTTTGGGGATGGTAATCATCTTCGAAACATTTCCAAAATGCATTTTCGGGATTCCATGGCATTGTTAAGGTACGTATGTTAAGGTCATGTTGGCAGACGTCGGCTCAGCCGAGATGTTTCGTTGTTCTTTTCGTCGCCCTGGCCGATGGGGGGTTCTTTCCTCATCGGCTATCTATGCATTCTATGCGTCCCCGCCTGTGTGGCGAGGTACTTGGCACATTTCAAATCTGTTGAGGTCGTTGATATTTCGAAGGATGTGATGAATGTCCTGCCGCAACCCACCGGCTGCAGCTTTCAATCGGCGAAGGTGTTGCACGACTGCACTGAGACAAGGACTGAGGCTCTCCCGGCTGGCCAGCTTCTACGTGCGCGGGTGGATTGCGGCCAGGCCTTTGGCTTCCAAAACCTGACTCTGTATGAGGGCAGAGGGTGGTGTGGTCGGCTAAGTTACAGGAAGTACGGAAACAGCTCGGACATGAAGGATCCTACGGCTGCGTGGATTCCATGGATTTCCAATGACCTCTTGACAATCCAGAAGGGGGACATCGTAGACATCCAGTGTGTCTTTTTGCCCTTTAGGTTTCTTGTGACAATGCGACACCGCAAGACTTTCAAGAACAGCACTGCCATCGTAGACAGCTCCTGGTCAGCAAGACTTCATATCATTCTGGATGGCATCATGGGTCCTGCGCCTTCGTTTCCTTTCTTTGGAATCAGATTAACTCATCCTGTATCGGAGTCAGAATCTTGCACCGCCAGTCTGGCAAAAGCCTACACTTGGAAGATGACCCTGAAGAAGTCGCTGAACTATAGCCATTGGGTCCACTATTCCAGTCCAGCATTGGAGCTTTCCCCTTCAATCTTCCCCAGGGTCGATCTTTGTTGTGAGCGTAGAGGTGAGATTTTCATGGTGGACAAGGATTCCTTGCACTTGACGGTGCTGGAAAATCCGAACGATTCGCCGTTGGGACCCAAAAAACCGCCATCAGTGAAGCTGGACCCAAATTTCTACAGTTCGAGCACTGGCATCAACAGCTACACAGTAGAGTTCAAGCTGGAAGTGGATGCTCGTGCACTCCCCCCTGGCACCAAAAGAGTCGCTGTCACCTTGAGCATTTCGCTTCACAGTGAGGTTGACTGGACCACTCTGATGCTTCCGGTGAACAGCACCGGAATGTCCAGTGGATTGAAATCCTTCGAGTCATGGGTCAACTGGTTGATGATTTTGGTCATCTTAAGCCTCCTGGTGGCTGCTGTGTGCTATGTCCACCAGGAACGCAGCCTCTTTTCACAGCCGCCGACCCACAGCTGCGCAGCTCTGGAGATCATGTCACGTTGATCAGTGGTCAAAACATGTTTTCGCCCCAAAGGCTGGATCCCCCACATTTGGAACCCCCAAAATGACCGATCCAAGGTTCTAGGACACAGGGGGCTTGGATTTTCCATGGCCAGTGGCTTCGATGTTTGGGAAGACCCACAAAGAGCCCTAAGACCCATAGATCTTCGTGATTTGTACCAGGATGATATTGCAAAATATTGCAAAGATCTATTGCAAAGATCTGTAAACAGGATCCGTAGTTACACGTATCACACCGTATCACACTAGAGCTAAGAACCCCTTTGTCTTGCACAATTTCCATGGGATTTTTTGGGACCAATGATGGCACCCCGATTCTCACAAGCTTCCCATAGTGGTTTCTATCATGGGAGTAATGGGAGTAGTATGGGAGGCAGGAGGCCGGGGGAAGAATCTTCATTCACCATGATCACCATGTCCAGAGTCCAGATAGGACTGTCCAAATATATTCACCCTGGGACAGTCCTCTGTCGTATTCAGCACATCTCCATCTACAATCATCTGCATACATTGCATGTGCAAATTATATCAAATTGTGGAAGACCAGGTTCAAGAAGTAGCCAATTTTGAACTGTTGCAGCTGTTATCCATGCGACTGATGTTCTTGCTTCTTTCATATGCCGAATGGCTTGGCGGCAGATGTATCAGTGACCCAGGTTAGTCCCTCAACGCGGGGTTTCCCATTCATTCATGGGTTGTAAGCTGTGAAGTAATATAAATTATAAATTAAACATTGCACAGTGCACCGGTCCACTTTATATAATGATGTTAGATCCCAACCTTTCTCCTGTGGTTCATTTCCAGGATACCATCCACATCAACTTTCCTGCAGAAAATACCGTGGCGTTTCCCATGGTTTCAGCCTGCAGGTGACCCGGCGCGGATCTGCAAAGTCGCCTGCGGAGAAAACTTCTCCGCCGCGATGAGCGAGCAGGGCGAGCTGTGGGTTTGGGGACGGAACGACTACGGTCAGCTGGGCTTGGGGGAAGAGGCGGGGATGATGGGATGACGGTGCTGATGGGGATGAGATCGGGACCCATGGCCAAGGTGCTTGTGTCTTGTATTGACCATGGCCTCCCATATGATATCATATGGCGAAATATGAGCGTTTGCTTCTCTTACTAGTGAAAATTGATGAGAGACATGAGACATGATCAAACTTTGGTATCGGCATTTATTTACCACCAAAGAAGATCAGACCCCATTTTTATCACAGCATCATTCATGGATTATCATATTAACATATATTAATACATATATATATACTAGCATATCGAATCATCCATTCAATTATCATATTAGTTAAACTAACTATTAACATATTCACCATTATTCACTATATCATATCATATTAGTTAAACTCACCATTAACATACTGTAGTTGACTGTAATATTATTTCAAATAATATCACCATTCATTATGTTATATTAGTTAATAATGATGATTGCATTAGTTACAATAATCATCCACTCATTATATCATAATAGCTAATGTATATTAACATATATAGTTAATAATGATGAATGATGAATGGATATTAGTTAATAATGATGAATGATGAATGGATATTAGTTAATAACGATGAATGGATGATGAATGGATATTAGCTACTAATGATGAATAGGTTTGTTATAATCATCCATTCATTCTGGGTAAATTATAACGACCTCCATGTTCTCCCTCACTGGGAATGATGGTTAGTAGGGGTGACTACCCCCAAATGACCTTATTTCAGGTTAGTGAATTATTATGATTGATCATATTGATCCAGATTCATTGTTAACTTATTAGTTATATGATTTATAGTAACATATAATATAGTTGATAATAATGAATGGAGTAGTTAGAATGATTAACTTTATATAGTTAGCAATGATTATTGCAAATTTACCAATATTTGAGGTTAACAATTAAAAATATATCTTTACTATTAATATTTAATTCATATTAACTAATCATTGAAAGAACATAATCCATGAGTTATAATAGTTAACTGTAATGGATTCGTTATAATTAACATTAAGTAACTATATGTCTACCGTATATATCATTATGTCAACTATATTATATTAACTATTAGCTATATGATTTATATCAGTTATCTATATCTAGACCATGAACTATATATATATATAGTAGATGATATAATTAACCATCATTAATGGTATATATCATGAACCATATTATTAGTTATTGGTGATTAGCTATTAGGCTATATTAACTATTAGTTATGACTAATATAAAACTATAACTATAACTGATATTTATTTTTTAGTCCTCAGTTATGAGTTATAACTATTATATTAACCATACTATGATTATATTTATATTAGTTATCTATATCTTAACTCACCATTTTCGCGCAGGCTATGGGTGACATGTACTCGGCGGAGCGCTTCCCCCGTCTGGTGCGAGCGCTGCCTTTGGAGGGACACAAGGCGGCCATGCTGGCGATTTCATGCGATTTCCATGGTGGGTTCACGGTGGTTTAAGCATCAAAAATGGTGGTTGAGTGGGATTTCTAGTGGGATTTCATGGGGAAATGAATAGTTTTAGTCAATAGTACACCCCATGAGTGATGATAAGAAATGATAAGAACTAAGAACCTACTGTATATCCACTTATTAGTTATGCAGTTAGTTATGTATATATATATACACATACATAATACCCTCCTGCAATCAAATTTGAAACGTGGCAATGGACAATCCCCAAAGGATTTTTTTTTTCCGGAATTCATCGATGACAGGATTTTCCAGCCATGTTCTCCCGCCTGGAATCATTGTCAATTTTAGGGAATGAAATCATCCCCATTGATGGCACTATTCAGGTTAAAAATGATAATTTACCCAGATTCATATCTGGTTGGTGGTTTGGAACAATGGAATTTTATTTTTCCATTCAGTTGAGAATGTCATCATCCCAACTGACTTTCACTCCATCATTTTTCAGAGGGGTAGGTTGAAACCACCAACCAGTTAACCATTAACCATCATTAACTATATAATAACCATCATCATTAACCATATATTACCCTTTGGTAAATTAACATAGACCCTGAAAATCACCAATTTTTAGAGGAAACTAATCTTTCAACCCCGACAACTGGCAGGGTCGAACTGTTAATTTACTGGAGGGTAACAGTATATTGACAGCATATTAACCACAATGGTAGGTTGAAACCACCAACCAGTTAACCATCATTAACCATTATTAACCATCATTAACCATCCTTAACCATATAATAACCATCATCATTAACCATATATTAACCATATATAAACCACAATGGTAGGTTGAAACATGTTGAAACCACCAACCAACCAGATCTCCACGGTTGGAATCCCCGGTGTTTCGTTAAATCGGGAGGTGGTGGACTTCGCCTGTGGCGAGCACCACGTGATTTGTGTCACCTCGGAGGGACAGCTCTTCGAATGGGGCGATCGCAGTTGGCTGGAGCCACACCGGGTACTGCCTCCACAGATCGAAGATGAGGAGAGCCCCATGGGAAAATCCGAAAATCCCATGGGTTTTTCCGGGAAAACGATGGGAAATTCCACATCTATAGTGAATTTACCCGAGGATATCAACCCAAATAAATAGAACAAGTGTATTCAGGGTGTGAATGTGAAGATATTTACTTTATATTTTCAGGTTTTCCTCTTTTCTTCCTTTTTTTTCCCCACCTGCCAGGTGAGGGTTGTTGGATTTTATGTCAGTTGCCTCCTCCTCCTGCCGCCTCCTGCCTCCTGCCTCCTCCTCGTCCTCCTTGTCGTCCTTGTCGTCCTCGTCGTCCTCGTCGTCCTCGTCCAACTGCGACCCGCGATCCACAGTGTTCGCTGCCGGACCTCAACCACGACCATCCACGACCAGTGTTCCCTGCCGGACCTCAACCACGACCATCCACGTCAGTGTGCCCTGCCGGACCTCAACCACGACCATCCCCGCCCAGTGTGCCCTGCCGGACCTCAACCACGACCATCCCCGCCCAATGTTCCCTGCCGGACCTCAACCACGACCATCCACGCCCAGTGTTCCCTGCCGGACCTCAACCGCGAGTATCCACGCCAAGTGTTCCCTGCCGGACCTCATGTAGGAAGATATGGGACAAAGAATGCGCAGAAGAAAGTTAGAAAGAATGTGCGCCGCTGGACCTCAACGGCCAGATAGAATGCCAGAAGATATGCCAGGTGGAATGTCAGATAGAATGCCAGAAGATATGCCAGATAAAATGCCATGAGATATGCCAGATAGAATGCCAGAAGGTATGCCAGAAGATATGCCAGATGGTATGCCAGATAAAGTGCCAGAATGTTTGCCAGATAGAATGCCAGAACATTTGCCAGATAGAATGCCAGATAGGATGTCAGAAGATATGCCAGAAAATATGCCAGATAGAATGCCAGAAGGTATGCCAGATAAAATATCAGATAGAATGCCAGAAGGTATGTCAGAATGTTTGCCAAATAGAATGCCAGAAGATTTGCCAGATAGGATGGCAGAAGATATGCCAGAACATATGCCAGAAGGTATGCCAGGTAGAATGCCAGAAGGTATGCCAGATCGAATGCCAGAAGATATGTCAGATAGAATGCCAGAAGATTTGCCAGTAACAAATCGATAAATGTCATGGTGGGGATCATACGAAGTAAAGTAATTTTTTTGAGGTGCTATATATTTTTGGGTAACGCTTGGAACTGAGCAAGGGCTTACACCCAATTTATCGGGATGGGCGATGGCGAGTACCATGAGTATAGCAACCCCAAAATAGATAAAACAGTGGGACACCTTGAAATATGTGTATATATATATTATTACAGTAAACATCATTTGTAACTCTAACTTCCTGGAAACACTTTTCTATCCTTTTGGGGATTGCTATAAGTGAGCAGTCAAAGGCAGTTTAGACGTGTAAACCCTGTCTTACGTTTTTTTTTAAGTGAAGAAAGTCAATGACCACCAGCATCACAATCACCATCATCACAATCACCAACATCACCAAATCACGGCATCATCACCACATCACCACATCACCACGCGTGGGGAAGTGAAGAAAGTAGGGAAGTATGGAAGTGAAGAGGGTGGGGAAGTGAAGAGAGAGGAGCATGAAGAGAGCAGGGAAGTGAAGAATGAAAAGAGTAGGGAAGTGCAGAGAATAGGGAAGTGAAGAGTGACAAGAAAAGAGAAGTGAAAAGAGAAGGGACGTGAAAAGACTAGGGAAGTGAAGAGAGTGGGGAAATGAAGAGAGTGGGGAAATGAACGGAGTAAGGAAGTGAAGACAATAGCCAAGAGAGGAGAGTAGAGAAAGTTACGAGAGTAGGGAAGTGACGAGAGTAGGGATGTGAAGAAACTTGGGAGGTGACAAAAGTAGGGAAGCGAAGTGAAAGGGGGAGTGAAGAGAATAGGGAAAGAAGTTTGTCAGGAGAGAAGGTGGCATCATCAGAGGCCGTGACAACCAGGTGGTCAGGCTCTTTTCTTTCACTTCCGTCACCTGGCTTGCCTGGGCTCTATTGGTAACTTAGTTTGAGCCCATTTATGGATGGGATACCCCCGCCTAAAATGGAACTATCCTCGGAAAGCCAATCACAGCACAACAAAGGAAAAGGCCGGAAAACAGAAGAATTTCGGCCCATGGTTGGAGTTTGAGGGTTGCGGCAACCAAGGCCCTAATTACTATTATAGTAGGTATGAATATACCACACACGCACATATACGTTTATATATATATATATACATACAATATACACACAATATACGCATATAATTTTCAACACGCGCGCACACACACATATATATATATATATATAGATTTAATTGTTCTTTGAATAAATTTCAAACTTTACCCAAGTAATCGGCCCATGCAGAACCTGGATGGGCCGACCTCCGATCGGATCTACCGCGAGAATCCAATATGGAATGGCACCCTCCGCGAATCAAACATGGCCATGGCCAGCTACACCAAATAGAAATTTATAGCTGGGAAAATCATCTTCACTACAAGGGGGGATTCGCCAGCCATCGCGTCATTGTTTTCAGATTTTTAAGGAAGCCATTTTGGATATTTTCCAATCATGATTTTCAGATGTCCAACTTTGTGTTCTTGATTGGTGGGGTGCGGAAAACACGTCATAGTCATAGTATTGTAACCATGGATGTGATGAATAGAGGGGCCAACCCCCCTTACCAAACTGGCCCCTCGATTGTTACCAAAAGGACATTAGGAACCAAATGACATCGATTACCTTCTGGTAAACGTTTGCATAACTATGGAAAATCACCATGTTCAATGGCGAAATCAACTATTTCTATGGCCATTTTCTATGTCGCAAACTGTAAACGTTTACCAGGCCGGGTAGCGGAAGGTACATCCCAATTCCCAGCGTCGCTCAAGGACTTCCATCGAATCGTTAAGGTAGCTGCAGGCCACGAAGAAAAGCAACCAGGTATGGGTAAGATGCTGGTTGATGATCCTATGATTTTCCCTTCCTCACATCAAACACCCCTCAGAAACCACGTTTTTTTTGGTTGGGGGTGTATTTATACATATGTGGGACCATAGAATGGGAGAATTGAATATTGGGGGGATGGGATTCTATCCCAGTTACGTTTGGGTTGCAAGTTGTAACCTGGTACTTGCCAACCAATCATGAAGTTGGATACCATCCTTCTGTGCTGGGAGTGATGCACATTACTGGCATCCAACAGCTATCAAGAGTGGCACAGAATTGGATACTGTAATCGTGACGCTGCTACTGTCGCTGTAGCATTCCTATGTAGAGAGAGAGAGAGACTCCAATTTGAGTTTTCAGGCTTCATGTACGTTTGTGGTTAAACTCTGGATGGGATAGAAAAACTTCTGAATTTTGCATTTTTTCAGTGTCCATGCTAGTTTTTTTGGCCTTCTGTTTAGAGATCCATCCGGGAACACGGTGAAGCTGCGTCCCCGCAGGTGACAAGTGCAGCTTTGCCCTGACGGAGAGTGGGAAGCTGTTCACCTGGGGATCCAAGAATCGTGGCTGATTTTTGGTGAAAACATGGCCATTGAAATGATGATAAGTGATGATCAATGGCTAATTATATATGCATGTATACGTGTACACACACACAGATATATATTAATATATATATACACACACACATATATATATATATATATCATATATAATATATTAGGTACCAGTGACTTAAGACTTGTGAAAGATACCCTGGGGTGGACAAGTCCTATCTCATCATGCTTCAGACCCCCCCCTGCACAAGTCCCAACTCATCAGGTGTCCGTATGAGATTAGAAACTATGCTTGATTTTTTTGTGCGGCATGGACCACTCGTAAAACCAGGCTGACATAGGAATTAACTAGCAGAAGTATACTAAGATGATCCTAAGTCATCACGCTCGTGTGCTGCAGCTATTTGGCTATTTGCCTATTTGGCCCACCTTCAAAAAAATATTTCAAAAATCTGTGATTTTCATTTTTTTCTCCTTCGATTTATGTACAGACATTATATTAAAGCAACTAAATAAAATAAAAAATCGTTTTTTTTGTTTTTTTGTTTTTTTTTCACTTTTCGTTTTTCTCTGTTGTTTCTCCTGGTTTTTTCCCCGTTGTGCTTCCCTATTGTGGTCCCTGTTGTATTACCCCGTTGCACTACCCCGTTGTTGGGTCGAAGTCCTCGAGCCAACCGTTGCGAAAACTGATGACTTAGGACTTGTGTAAACTGATGAAAATGACAATGTTCAAAAAAAATCTGTGATTTTCATTTTTTCCTTCGATTTTATTTATTTTTAACCCGAAAAAGTGCTTAAGTCCAATCATAACCCCAGTGACTTAGGACCTGGTGCACACAAATCACCTGGTAAGAACACCAGTGACTTAGGACTTGGTGCACAAACTCCTATGTCACTATGGTGACCTAAGTCCTAAGTCATGGGTGCCTATTATACATACATATATGGATATATATATATATATATATGGGGTATCATGGGGTGACCACAGTTACCGGTGATTGATGGGTGATTTTAACAGGGATTAATGATTAATGTGTATTTAATGGGGATGTAGTGGGTGACAAACATTACAATTCAGGTCAATGTGACAAAACCAACTATATAAACTACGATAAATGGGTGGCATACACCATCGTCAAATGGGTAGTTTATTGTTACCCTTTCATGTCATTTCACAATTTGATATGGAAAATCGCCAATTTTAACAAGTAAATCATCGGACATCATCGAACTAAATGGGCAATTTTCCATAGCTACTTGTATATGACATGACCAAATGGTATGGCAACCTCCAGATAGAAAAGTTGGAAAGTATGGTGGAATTCTGTTGGAACCTCGTTTATCAGGGGTTGGTAACTGTCCCATTTTGGGAATATTGGACATCACCTTATAGTAGCCATTATAGACCATATACCTAATGGTTGGGTGATGTTCAATGGGGACATTTAATGACCCATGTTTATATCCTGGAAACACTTTCCTATTTTTTTTGGGGGGGCCTCATATAGTAAGCTCCCAATGGCAGCTAAGTTCACCAGCAACGGTTGCAGAATTTTGGATGACCACCCAGAATTTTGGGATTCTTTGGACACTTTGGGATCATCCCAGAATTTATATTTGGATATCCCAAAGTGTCCCATATAATTGATAGCATATGAACCATATGAAGTACACGCATGAATTATCACTTTGGTATGCCATGTATTAATGCGGTGTACTTGATATCAGCTTACCAGTGTTACCAGCTAGTCCTTTTTTTATTTGCTTCTATGGATTGGCTTGGCTTCTGATGAAGCCATCACGCGTGATTTGAAAGCAGCTTTGGGAATGGTTGGGATTCAACATGGATTGTCCCGGTAGCTAAGTGACCGACTGAACAAAGCCGGGGATGGCGTTGGAGTCATTACCCCCCCAAGTCCTGGGTTTGTTTTCCCCATGGGAATTCCACCATTTGGGGAATCTATGGGCCATGATGGGCCTTCTGTGAGCCTATCAGTGCATTTTTTTTCCGCCTTTGACTTTAATGCCGTGTGGCAGCGGTAGAGACAACCAGCTACGCGTGAGCCTATCAGTGCATGGTCAGTCTTTCTGAACGAAGAATTCGATACGTTTCGGGCAAAGAGGTCTGACAAATCTTGACTTAGTGGATTTATTTAGATTGACCTTATGCATCGAGGACTCTGGCCTGCATGCGATTTTTTTTTCGCAACCGCTGACCCTCACCCACCAGCAGAAGCATTCGAGCATGACTTTTCACATGTAATGTAGGACGCACCACCACCACCACCATCATCATCAGCAGCACCACCACCACCATCATCAGCATCTGGGTTTGTCTGAAAATAGGGTATATTCCCAATTGTAGCCATTTAAAAACGGGATAATGATCAGCAAAACCATTGGGGAAAAAGGGGTACACAACATTTTCAGACACAACCATCTGGTTCTCAGGAGCAGTGGTTGCTTGGCGCTGGGCCCCGAAAGTCCCAAGAACGTGGTGGAGCCTAGTCCCATCAATCCCGAGGAGCCTGGGAAGCATTCAGAAATGGGGATTTGACTAGGTCAATCTTACATGGATACTTTAATCCTTTAGTCTTTTAGTATTAATGGGAATATCTACTAACCAGCAAAGAATTTAGTTTTTTGCAGGGTATCTAAGATTGGCAATGTTGAAACGATTCTGACCCATTTAGGGAATGATACCACCTATAAAAATAGCTGGTTGGTGACTGGAACATGAATGGATGACATGACTTTCCATATGTTGGGAATGTCATCATCCCAAGTGACTCACTAATATTTTTCAGAGGGATTGAAACCACCAACCAGATAGTGATTTGAGGGGTGGCTCATGATTGTTTTACCCACATTAGCAGTTTTTAGCGGATTCTAGATTCGAACAATCCGTGTTTTTTTTCCTGATTTGAATGGGTTCTAACCAACCACAATGGGGATTTGTATGAACCCCCTGACAGCTACTCTGGAACCCTCAATTTTTTGGGGGTCTGGGAGATTTCCGGTTGGAATGGCAGTTGTGGTAGGTTGCATAGCAGTTGTCAGGGTGTCCAGCGAGCTGCAATGAGAGAATCCCCAAAAATGTTTCCACATAGATAGTATGAGACACATGTATACACACACACACATATATATATATATTTACACACACACACATATATATATATATATACACACCTATATATACTATTATATATAAGCGTGGTTTATCCTGTTTTTGGCATTTATGAACCACCTTTGGGGGATACACAAATATAGGGGCCCATCATTGGAATCATGATTGGCCGAGGTCTTCAAACACCAGAAGGTCGTTGACATCGTGGCCTCCAAATACAGATGTCTGGCCATCAGTGATGAATCGCAATATGTGTCATAGGGGATCACCATCCCAAACGGCAGCCCAAAAAAATATGCCCAAATGGCTATACTGTAGTTAGTTGCTATAGAATGGCAAAAAACAGCTGGATGTTCATCCCAGGATTTGAATGTGGGAAAATCATAGGTTTTGACCTATGCCCAGCCGCCTAGCAAGGCATGCGCTAGCAAAAGTCGGGTCTCAAGTCAGGAATGGGTAGCAATGCCCTTAAAGTTTAAGGCAACATCTAAAGGACACAAGGGACTTTGCCATCAAACCGACCCTTTTCCTGCAGATTTTCCAAGATTTTCCCTTGAACAATTTCTGGGTTTACAATCTTTCCATCTCAGAGTCATCAATTTTGTTGCATTTGGTGATAACTTTGGGTAAGGTGTCGTGTATCTCCGACCATTTCAGACTTGAGATGATTGTGCAAAATTTCGGCGATGACAGAGGCAACCCGAACCATGCTCCCTCAAGCGGAGACATGAGCAGCACTAAAACTAAAATGATCTGGACAGCGGTGCTACGAGCTGTGCCCTTTGTTCATCGGTGTGGATTCTATTTTTAGGGATGACGATGAGGTGAACCCATTCAATTGCCATGTTCAATCGCCGCATCATACACCCATATGGAGGTTTCCTAAAATAGGGGTACCCACCCCATTTTATGGAATGCTTACAATGGAAAATCCATATATAAATGGATGATAAAATAGGGGTACCCCCCCATGTACCATTTCAAAGCCATCAATTGGGGGTATGATCTCGTCGAGTCTTCCAAGCCGTGTAGCTGGCAGGGCCTCTCTGTTCGCTCGGGGAATGGTTCTAATAGTGAATTATTATAGTCATTATATGTCATAATGATACTTTTGATGTGGTTTTCTATCAATCAATTGGGTATGACAGGACCATTGTTTGTTTTGCTACGTGGTGAATACCATATTTATGGACATGTTGACAACCGATTGATGTTGACCTTTGGGACTTATTCGATTTCAGGTGGCGCTCTCCTAATTAATCAGCAAGGAACAATTCATCTGGGGCTGACATTGACTGGATGTTCTTCAACATTTGAATTATGGAATCATTGGCTGGTACCTGCCAAATATCTATATAATGTTCCTACCACTGCAATCCACTACCTGCCAAATAATTATCTATATACTGTATAATATATCTAATATTCCTACCACTCAACTGATTCATCATCATTTCCCTTAAAAAACATGCTATTTTGTGGGTATGCCCCGTTTTTAGACCAACCCAAAGTTGGGAACTCCCGAATTTTCCCCCAAGGGAACTGTCGATGTGGCGGCCCCGCCAGGTGGAAGTTGCAGAATCTGCCAGGCGAGCAGTTGCCAGTAACAAAAGAACCCTAAACGCGATGGAAAAACACCATTTTTCATAGGTAAATGAGGTTAAATTATTGTTAAATTATCAAACTCCATGGTCCATTTATGTTCATTTCATCAATTTTCCGTTTTACTACCTGTTAGGTTACTGGGTGAGACACCAACCAGACCTTTAAGGGGAATCAATATGGATGCATACAAAATGGACGGTTCTCCAAATAGATGTGGGTACCTTAGAGAATTTCAGCCTCCACTGACGGGCCATGAAGGTCGATGCTGGCATGAGGTTTCAAACATCCCTTCGTTAATTTAGCTGCTTAAGTGATCATTGCCCCCCCAAGGGCACGGATGATGCTCACCCAGCAACATCCAGGAAGGCCGAATGTCGACATTCGGATTGTGGCAGGCATTGCAAGCCGTCAGGCCCGTCAGGAATGCATGTGACCACTAGATTTGCTGCCTTTCTGGTTCCAGAAAAGGTGAAAGGTCACCACAACACTGCTTTACACCTGGCTCAACATGATTGACCTTCAATTTCCTGGGTGATGTTCCTTTATTTCCGCATTTCCGCATCATTTAAAAACGGGAATCTCCCATTGCTGAGAATTCATCCAGGAGGATGACAGTAGCCCTTTTGCTGCCCCCTCGACAGCCCCGAAAACATGAGTCCTGGGAGTCGCGACATCATCCCCAAAAAAGTTTTCTGAGAATGGGGATTAATTAATTAACTATGGTTAGATATTAAATGATATTAATGCAAATGATCAGTAGATATTGTGTTTAATATCTTGGGGCACCTTCAATTTCTTTCAAGTTCCCAGGTGTCATGTCCAAGCTCCTAGGACATGTTCCAATTTTCCCAAGTACATTCCCATCCTTTGCATAACTCCACCACCCCGGCGCCCCTGAGCTAGCTCGCTAGCGCCATGGTGCGGAACTGGGATGATGATGAGGCGATTTCAGATTTCCGGGGTGAAGGTTGGTGGATGGGCGTTCTGGTATTTTATTATAACGACCGAAGCCTGTTCTCCCGAAGCCTGGGAATTTTCGGAATGGATTGTTAGTAGGGGTGACTATCCCCTTTTATAAATTTTATTATTGAGGTTTATCCAGATTCATTATCAACTAATTATACAATTTTTATCAACATATCTGGTTGGTGATTTGGAACATTTGGATCAAATTTTTCCATATATTGGGAAATAGTAACCCCAACTGACGAACTCCATCATTTTTCAGAGGGGTACCCTCTGGTAAACTAACATAACTATGGAAAATCACCATTTTCAATGGTAAATCCATTATAAATGGCCATTTTCAATAGCCATGTTAAATTACCAGAGGGTAGGCTCAACCACCAACCAGATATCATATAGTTGATACTGATGAAGTGGATCAAACTTCCACAGATCCTTTGATGATTTTAAGTGATGTTGGTGTTTTCTTCCAAAAAATGGCCACCGAAAAGTTAAGATCTTCCCGTAGTACATTTTTTTTTGGGGGTCTCTGAATGGGGTATCTACTAAGCGGATCTAAGCGGCTGCAGCTTTCTGGGCCGATCCCCCGAATGTCACCATCCAGTTCTGAATTTTTACCGCAGACCTCACTTCTTGCTGGTTGATCTGTTTTTTTTTCATTGCCGGTGATATCCACATTATCCTCTTGCTGGTTTACTCCCAGATGATCTATGGTGTTTGTGTGTTCAATCACTTGATTTGATACTGGGTTGAAGAGAAATGGGGCGCCCCTACATCCCATCGTTTATTTACGTCTCATTTTTCCAGATGACATATTTCAAATTGCATTTCGTACAAATGGGAACGCCCTGTATGCCATACTTATATCATTTTAATTATAGCATTTAATTTACCCACGATATCATCATTTTTCCCTTGGTTTTTACGGGGACCCCGGGACCTTTTCGTTCGTATGTATATATATATATATACATGTATGTATGTGTGGGAGTAGGTCAAAGGACAATATTGAACGCGTTGGGATATATGTAATACATTATATATATGATATAACCCCTATAGCCATATATATATAATTTATAATGCGAATATATCAAGGCCCCATTATCAATTGGAACGGGATGATCCATTTACCAGCGGAGAGGGGTGAAAAATCCTCAAGGACACCAGGGCTGAGCGCTACCGTCGCTCTCGGAGTCCCAGCTTTGGAGAGGAGCGGATTCGGCGGGTTAGATTTGGCCTCCGGCCTCTTTAAATAATGCACCACCCCAAGAAATATCCACTAAAATTGGTTATAAAAAATGGTCATACCGTCATACCTTTAAATCATGACTATTTGGTGAACGATGATTTACCTAACATGCTGATTTTTTACAAATATAGTTGGGACCGTTGAGATTGAGATGAGTTTTGTGGGGTTCACACCAACAGGACCACAAAATGCTTTCATCCAACATGATATGAGCTGGATTCATTTCGGTGTTCAGAAAAGTTGCAATAATTTGATGCGAAACAAATCCAACATGCTTTGAGTGGTTGCCTAACCCCTGACATTCACGGCACGCCGGTGTCGTGAGTGACATCACCGTGATTCGCTTGCAATCCATACATGGGGGTCACCTCACTATGGCAGGTTAATGAGGAACATCAGGTATATTTGGCACCCAGCAATGCCCAGCAACTCACAAAGACCCTTTTTGGGGCCCTCAGGAACATCCTGCTGTTGCAAAACAATTGTAAAGTTAAAGGTGATTATCATGCTCAAAATCTCAAAATGGTGATTCTTGAGCCGGTTGCGATGTTTCTTCACTGGAGGGTGTTCAGGTTTTAAAGGGAAATGCATATGCATCTGCCTCGTTTGAATCAGCGTTGGTGTGGAACCAATGTTCAGCAAAATGGTGGGTACGAGTGAGAATTGTGGTACCTCAAAAACGGACAACATGGATAAAATGGATGGGTTGAATCGAAATCAGAAAACTCCCACCAAGGGCTTTGATGTTGACCTGTACTGTACATATTCTTATATGCAATGCGTAATATATATATATAATACATTGATTGAGTGCTAAGGGCTTTACTTGAGACGTGTTTTGTGTTCAGCTTAGCTGGAGTGTTGAGCTGTTGGTCAGTCCAACTTTTGGCTCTCTGTTTCGTAGATTTGATGTAAACTCAAATCACGGGTTGTTCTTTATATAGAGACTTCAAGAAGGAAAAAACATGGAAAAATATATGTGTGTATTATGTATATGCACATAAAGTTGACACAAAATTGTGTGTGAATATGATGAATCCTTGGGTAGGTCGAATGAGTCGAATGACTGGACCAGCCCCAAGTTACATCATTGGGATGGTCCATCCCAGCGATTCTACAACTGGTTCCATGATCCAAAAGGAAAACACCGCAATTCCCAAGGAATTGTGGTAACCCCCATGAATATCATGAATATCATGAATATCATGAATATCATGAATATCAACATCAAGTATTTATTTTTATATATGAATGCTCTGTAGTATCTATAGATCATTACATATATATATATATATACATATACATACACACACACACATATATATATATACGCACCATATATGCTATATATACACATATATATATATATCTATAGATAGAGTGCGTGTTTGTAAGAATTAATCATCCAAATCATGAGAAATTGTGGCATATCTGGTAGCTCCTGGCTGCCGGCCAAACAGTTTCTCCATTGCGTCCAGCATCGTCCAGGACCGGAAGAAACATCCTTGGTCGAGGGACACGACGAAGTCTGCAGGCGGATCCATTCGGGAGACTATGAGTCGCGTGGTCAGCAAATTGCAGGAGACCGGGGACCGTCGTAACGTGCTTGGGCCAAGGTCTACATGGCTAGCCATTTGGTATTTGACTGAAATCAAAGATGAAATGCAGCTGAACATTTTAAAATTGGTTCATACATATCCTGATTTTGCTGGTCATATGAGCCATGTATCCGCAGCCGTCATTCCCCGTCAGCCTCACTATTTCTTCACAAGCTGCTTGTGCAATCCAAGATATGCGGTCGCCTCAGCCGTTGAAAATAGTGGTGTCATTTGCTACTGGTACCATCTGGTACCCTCTGGTGCCCAGTGATCAAGAGCCCAGGTGTTCATTAATCCAGCGTTGACATGAACTGCAGAATTTCTAGGCGTAACATCAACCATGACCAGTCTTTGACTCGCAGAAATGGCACAAGACACGAGTTGATCCTTCCCCGCCAGGACAAGGCAACTTCAGAGGGTCCCAAGCCCCCGATCTCTGAGCCGCCCAATCTCCGGGCGCGGGTGGAGCATGTGGTCCAACAGACTTTGGCGCGTGAGAGCGGCTAGTCTGCAGAGGAGGAAGCAGGGACGCAGCACGGCCTTTTCAAATATCATGGCTGGACATTTCCCGTATGTTTTCATTTTGATGGTTTTTCTCCTGACATTTGGATACCTTTGGGGGATCTCCCAGCCCATGGGACAGAGAAATGGCATGCTGCGCTTGCGGACGGGATGGGTTAGGGACGGGGAGGCGATTTTGATTTTTGAGCCTCTGGGGAAACCTTGGATGGGCAGTTGCTAAGGCTGTGTCCTGTGGCTTGTGCGTTTTGTGGGATTTTGTGGATTTGTATATATACGCATATAATTATATATATATATATATGGGTTGGGGTGGGCTGGGGTGGGGCTAATAACGTTCTTACGACCACGTCATGATGCTACGTTGATAACATGTTGAAGTAATTTGGAAGACACCCTTGATGCTACGTTGATATAATTTGGAAGACACTCTTGATGCTACGTTGATAACATGTGAATGAAAAATGCACACCTCAGCAGATGCGCACAGAATTGGGAAAGATATGCAAGTGGCGACCATGAGTGACAAAAGTGGCGCCGCCCTCCACAGGCCACCCGGCACGGCGTAACCTAGTTTGGATGGGTAGTTTATTACTTTAATATTTTTTATGTGATGAATGAATATGAGTACACAATAGTACACACACACACATATATATATATCATATGTGTGTATACACACATATAATTATATATATAATTATGTGAAGTGGGAAAAGAATTTGATGATTGATCTCAAAACTGACCAAAATGTTCATGTGTCTTCTATTTGTTTGAATGTATATATATATAATATAAAACATAACATACGGGTATAGATATTGATATTGAAATAGGCAAAGAGAATTATAGAGAAATGTGCACATAGGTATTTAGATCTGTGTGTATCACATAGAGATAGATACGGATGTTATTTTCAAACCAATATACACCGTGTGGGCTGCGGCCATCGACAGAAACTTTGAATTCGTTGATGTGAGCTATTTCCGGGACCGCAATGTGGCCGTGCTATTCAGCGAAGAGAGGAAGATTAACAAAAAACCGCAGAGGTAGACATGGCCAATCCGGATATTCGACAAAAAAGAATGTTTTTGGTTGATTTGTAAATAAACGGTTGGTCAACTTAAAAACTGCCGTTAAAAGGGGTGTCAACGTCGACCCTTGGCTCTTGATCCCTTTGACTGCCAAGGTTCCAAAGCTACCGGCGGCGCAAAGGCCAATAATGCCAATAGCACCAGCGTTTGAGACTTAGGGCGCCAGAGATGGCAAGACACACGGAGTCTTTCAACTGATGGTTATATCCGCACAAAAATTGAACATGGTGCATTTGAATTGCATTTGATACATTTGGCTAACCGTATGTTTTTCGGGGTGATTGTAGCACTGTAAAAGATAGAAAAACAAAAACCTAGTCATCAAAACACTGGTAAATTCGGATATCCCAATTTTTGTTCAGATGGTTAATTCTTTCCCCCTAATATCAAACACCCCCTTAGAAACCATGGTTTAGTAGGAAATTTCCACATAATTGGGACCGGTGATGGGATTACTAAGTGGCCATCCATGACCTTTTTTTTTAACTGTCATTTTAAGGTGGCTGTGCCACAGTCCAAGGACGGAAGTGGCAGCAACCTGCGTCGGGTGCAACTCGGACAGTCGACCCAGAATTGGGAATATCTCTGGTGGGAAATGCTCAAAATCTGGTTGGTGGTTTGGAACATTTTGTATTTTCCATAATATATGGGATAATCATCCCAACTGACTCTCATATTTTTCAGAGGGGTAGGTCAACCACCAACCATCACCAACCAGTGAATTGGTTAAAATATGTTAAAATATAAATCCCAGGTGCTGGGAACCCAAGCGTATCCCATAGAGTTGGTCCATGTTGGTCCGATGTTCCAACAAATCAATCGACTGTAGGATGGAGGGATCTCTACAGTAAATGATTTTGGGCATCCGTAAAGCTATGGGTAGTAAGACAATCATCACGATCAATGGAAATCGATGGGTGATTTTATCATTTTCCGTTGCGGACTGGTTTTTTTTCAACCCCAAGACATGGACTTGGATGAGGATTTTCATCATGAGCATGGCAACAGATTCCGGTGGTCATACTGAAAATGACTGATACAGTACCTTACCCATCCGTATCCGATAAGACTGGTTGCCGCCAAGGTGTGGTGTTGGTCTTTTTTTTTGAGCCCTGTGCAGGGGTCACATTTGAGCAGTTGGAGACCCTAAAACGCACAGTTTGTGATATAGACAGCATGGTCACTTGTTTCATCTTGTTTATATCAAACTAGGGCGCAACTCACATTTCATCAGGTGATTTCGCAACAATGCTGATATGTTTTCAATTGTTTTCATACTTCAAATTCCAAGCTTCTACACACAGAGGTCTCTTGATCTTAGGACGGTCAAAATTTGACCGAGCCATCACCACAACTCAGGTTGCACAAGATCGTGGACGACACGAAGTTTACGAAGTCGGCTCCGCCGGCATCTGATCGACGTTCCAAGGGGCCCAAGGGCTCCAAGGGCTCGGTGTTTCGCCACTGGTGAGGTGAGGGCCGGCAAGATCTACCCATTCCCATGCCAAATGAGGGCTAAACGCCGGGGGCGTATAACATGAGATAACTTTTACATAATTTACTGTTCTTCAATCTATAGTTCATTGTATGTCAGTGTCATTTTTCGGAGAATAAAAAAACATCAACCAGCAGGCTTGTGGCTCCACTTAAATTTTCCCATGGCTGAAATCGTTGAAAGGTCAAAATCATTCCAGCATTTTCCAGCATGTGAAGCATGATTTTCCATCATTTTCCATACAAAAATGGTAAAAATGCCAGCTTCGTGGTATCACCACAGGTGTTCCAACACCTACCGGCTTCGCCTGCTAGGTGAGCTCTTTGTTACTGAGCGGCAAATTACTGTCAATCCTGGCAATATTTGATATATATATATATATAGTTATATAAACATATATAATATATAATCATATGATATATATAATAAACATGTAAATGTACACATATAATCACATATAATCACATATATTTCTATATATTTCTATATATTTCTTACATGTAAGATCATAAAATCACAGGTGTCAAACCCCCCCCTCCCCAACCCCCCCCTCAAATAAATAGTCTCCAGTGAGGGTTGGCCTGGTTGGGACCATAACACCGAAATATACAATGATTATCCTTATTTCCAAGAAGTAAACACATCAGAAAACATATCAGAATCCAAGCTAGATTCCACACCAAACCATAGGCACTATGAAGAGTTTATGGCGTTTACCAACGAAATAGACACAAGTTTCTCTGACCAACTGCTTTGGCAAAGCAATGGAAAGAATATGGTTTGACTTGAAAATAGAGGTAACGTTACAGGATCGTATCTAACTCAAAGAATGGTTCCAAACAAACCATATCATTCAAGTCTTCATTGAAGTCCCAAATAATTAATAAATTGTTGTCACTAAAGGCTTCTGGAGTTGCAGCAACCCATGCCAGTGTTTCAACGTGTGGGCACCAAGAAGCGCCAGTATTGGATCTGAGTAATTTCCACTGTGTGAAGATCTCTTTTTGGAGAGTTCTCTGCTCGCAAGTGTTTATAACCCGGACTATATGTGATTTAGTATTCTGGGTTTGTACTAACCTGGAAATAACCTGGAAATAAGGTGGACATAAGGTGGAAATAAGGTGAAAAACATGGAAAAACACAGGAAAAAGTGAGATTTTGGAAATAACCTGGAAATAAGGTGGAAATAAGGTGAAAACCATGGAAAAACACAGGAAAAAGTGAGATTTTGGAAACAACCTGGAAATAACCTGGAAATAACCTGGAAATAAGGTGGAAATAAGGTGGAAATAAGGTGGAAATAAGGTGAAAACCATGGAAAAACACAGGAAAAAGTGAGATTTTGGAAACAACCTGGAAATAACCTGGAAATAAGGTGGAAATAAGGTGGAAATAAGGTGAAAACCATGGAAAAACACAGGAAAAAGTGAGATTTTGGAAATATCCGGGAAATAATCTGGAAATAACTTGGAAATAACTTGGAAATAAGGTGGAAATAAGGTGGAAATAGTGAAAACCATGGAAAAACACAGGAAAAAATGAGATTTTGGAAATAACCTGGAAATAACTTGGAAATAACCTGGAAATAAGGTGGAAATAAGGTGAAAACAATGGAAAAACACAGGAAAAAGTGAGATTTTGGAAACAACCTGGAAATAACCTGGAAATAACCTGGAAATAAGGTGGAAATAAGGTGAAAACCATGGAAAACACAGGAAAAAGTGAGATTTTGGAAATAACATGGAA
This sequence comes from Cladocopium goreaui, assembly GCA_947184155.2. Lineage (NCBI taxonomy): Eukaryota > Dinophyceae > Suessiales > Symbiodiniaceae > Cladocopium > Cladocopium goreaui. The sequence goes on along the minus strand of CAMXCT020006830.1, from coordinate 303,701 downwards.
ATAACCTGGAAATAACCTGGAAATAACTTGGAAATAAGGTGGAAATAAGGTGGAAATAGTGAAAACCATGGAAAAACACAGGGAAAAGTGAGATGTTGGAAATAACCCGGAAATAACTTGGAAATAACCTGGAAATAACCTGGAAATAAGGTGGAAATAAGGTGGAAATAAGGTGGAAATAGTGAAAACCATGGAAAAACACAGGGAAAAGTGAGATTTTGGAAATAACCCGGAAATAACTTGGAAATAACCTGGAAATAACCTGGAAATAAGGTGGACATAAGGTGGAAATAAGGTGGAAATAGTGAAAACCATGGAAAAACACAGGAAAAAGTGAGATTTTGGAAATAACCTGGCAATAACTTGGAAATAAGGTGGAAATAAGGTGAAAACCATGGAAAAACACAGGAAAAAGTGAGATTTTGGAAACAACCTGGAAATAACCTGGAAATAAGGTGGAAATAAGGTGGAAATAAGGTGAAAACCATGGAAAAACACAGGAAAAAGTGAGATTTTGGAAATATCCATCGAAATAACATGGAAATAACCTGGAATTAAGGTGGAAATAAGGTGAAAACCATGGAAAAATACAGGGAAAAATTAGATTTTGGAAATAACCCTGTAAGTAGTCTATTTTTTTTTTAAAGCGAATGGAAAAGGACATGCAGGAATAGCAAGTGTCTAGATATACGTGGCAAAAAACAGAGAATCTTATGTAGAATGAAGTCAGCAAAAAATATTCCGTTCAGGCTACAAGAGGTGATTGCTCAGTCGCTGTTGTGTTGGGATTGTTCATTAAAGATCACACTTCTTAACAACTGGTTTAGATTTGTTGGTCAGTTCATTCAATGGCACTGATGGTGATATCCCACAAAAAAAATATCACAAGTGTTTTACTTTTCGTTGTGGAAGATTTGGACCGCATTCACGGCCAACAGCCCACAACATATAATATGCATGTTGCAAACAAAAATGGTAGATTCTGTTGATTTCTTGTTCCGTCCTGCCACCCTCTTCAAATGGGAAGGGAAACTAGTTCGCCATGCTGAGCCATTTCACTGACTAACGGTGTCAACATCAACATGATTGGGAAAGATGCAAACAGTATGACAACCTGAAATAAAACCTGCTGACTGAGCTGACAGCGTCAACATGATCTGATGGGAAAAGATATAAAGACTGTAGTCTGGAAATAACCCTTAATTAAGGGTTATTTCCAGGTTATTTGCAGGTTATTTCCAGGTTATTTTCTTATTTCCATGTTATTTCAGGGTTATATATTTGGGGGGGGGGGTCTGGGGAGGGGGGGGTTTGTTTTTTATGATAAAAGTAGAGAGAAGAATGATAAACCATTGGTGATTTTTGGACGCCCTATTTTGGACAAACCCAAATAGGGAACTGCGGCTGCTTCCGCTTCAAGCGTTGAAGTGATCAGATCCGACAAAGAGTTCGCGCACGAAAGATGCGACGGCTCAGCAGGTTAAACACTGTCGCTTGTGATCTGGTTTGGTTAAAAACAAAGACGTTCTGCCAGGACCATCCTGGAAACAAAATCTCCACTATGAATATGAGGTCACATCTCTCAAATAAGTGATACCATGTGCACTACTTTGTGGCAATCCAATTGGACAGTCGAAAATGGAACATGAATGACATCTATCTGAGTTTATCATAAGTGAGTATCTTAAACACAACAAAAATCATCAAAAATCACTAGTCTATACTGGGTAAATTTCTGCGTAGACTTTAGGTACTGAAATGTATATGGTTACCATCCACTGTGTTTATACTATACAGAATCTACACATGACATTCAGTGTAGATACATATTTCAAACAGATACCATATAGTGAATGTCTCCAAGAACGCAACTTGAATAGATGGCTATAGGTCCTGTACCTATGGTGACTGATTCGCGCCAGGCCCACCGAGCCGGAAGCTGAAGCCGAAACCCTGGGAGAGGCTGCGGAGGCTGAGGCCGTTGAGGCTGTGGCAGCGGCTGTGGAGGCGGGGTAGCCCCCACTGAACCAGGAAAGGATACGACCAGAGAGTAGCTAGTTAGATCTACATAGTTGAATCTAGTTCGTGCATTGACAACACACACACACACGTATATATAATGATATAATTAAAATATAATTATATGTATATATATATATATTCATATGCATATATTTATACACTTTTTATACACATTTGTATATCTGTATATGTGTACAAACATTGCCACAGCGCAGTGTGTCTGCGTAGAACCTTGGGGGCCCTGAAATCAATGCCTGGGGCCTTGGAAGATCCCACGGCGCAGGGTGGCTTCAACTTGGTGGGTTTCTTCAATGACTGGGATGCCTGGCCCTGAATTTTTCATGGCCAGATATGGCCAGATATGGCCAAAAAAGGAGTTTTGGAGGCTACATCATGGTACATCCCCATAGAAAATGGCCATTCTATGGTGATATCAGTGATATCCCATATCCCTTGACGGTTACAACGAGCCCATTTTCTCAGGCTGAGAACGAGCCCATGCAGGGTGGCAGCCGCTTGGCCTGGACCGTGAAGAATCCCAGGATGATCCCAACATATTTTTTATGGTTCATCCATTTTTTTTTGCGGGAAAAACACATGTCGAAATCCATAAATTATGGGAAATTTGTAGAAATCATAAAATTTAATGTCAGAAAATGATAGAAATATACCATCTGGTAAATAAACTTGTTGACCCTGAAAATCACAAATTTTTAATGGAAACTAGTCTTCCAAACCCTATCTGCCAGGGTCTATGTTAATTTACCAGAGGGTATGGGAAATCCATTTTTCACCCCTTTTTTTCTGAGCATGACAGTATGACAATGTATAGATACCGGGAGATAGTTGGGTCTTTCGTGGTCTTTCGGATTCATTTCAACCACCCAGTCAGCTGCTGATTCCTTTGGACCAGCCAAGATAGCAATCATTTGGTAGCATGCCAGTGAGTCACAAGGCGGCTGGAACACCCACAAGTCATTATATATATATTATATGTATGTATATATATATATTATATGTATATATATATATGTATATATATATATATTATATGTATATATATATATGTATGTTTGTGTGTGTGTGTACGTGCACGTGTGATTAAATTTATGGTGTGCATCGTATATTTATCTACTCGTAGCTGGAAACGGCGTTCAGCTCGCATGTTGAATACGTAGATCACTGGTGCAGTGCCAGCTTCCCCGGCGACAGCCCCAGAAATCCAGGTCGCGTTTCGAAATTGTAGCCTAACCGTTTAACCTGGACATAGAACCAGCATTTTCACTATGTCCATATATTTAGGAAGTGAAGAAATTATACATTTTGCATCATGTGACTGACTATGTTTTTTGCATATGCGAAAAACATATGTTTATACATGACACACACGCACACACATGTCTGCGTCTAAGTCTAGATATACATTAATATATTATACATATATGCTATACATTGGATATATATATATTGTTATATATTTGCATATGAGATACATGTGTATCTTTTCACTATATATATATACATACATACATATATATATGCGTACATGCAGATGCTCACTTCCCCCCGTGGCTCCTAACGTGACCCAGGTTGGCGGCTGAGTATCCGCAACGGTGCGCCCATGGGCAGCCGCAAGGGCGTTCAACGCGAGGAGCACCTGGGCAGAACGGAGTTTTTTTGATGGCTTTCCCACTGGAAATGTTTCGAATTTTCGACTTACCCTCTGGTAAACTAACATAGCTATTGAAAATTGCCCATGTATAGATGGTTTACCTATTATAAATGGTGATTTTCCATGGCTATGTTAAATTACCAGAGGGGAAAATGAAGGCAACTAATCGTTTGTGAATGTTTTTGAAATTGCAGATTAGAGGTTTGGAGATTCTTGTTGATCTTTCCTGCCATTTCTGCGGTAACTGGATCTGTTTTTGATGGGCCGGGCTGGGGGGATGTTACAGACAACAAAAGGGAAAATTGGCGGACAAAGATGGGTATAAATGGACATCTTGGGGCAGATGCCAAGTAAAAATCTGATTACATATACACACACACATATATATATAGAGAATATCTATCTATCTATCTATCTATCTATCTACAGTATCCTATCCTATCCTATTTCTATTCTATTCTATATTCTATTCTATATTCTATTCTACATTCTATTCTATATTCTATTCTATATTCTATTCTATATTCTATTCTATATTCTATTCTATATTCTATTCTATATTCTATTCTACATAAATTATGCATACTTATGGCTGCCTAGGTACATGCACCACAGTTCAAGAAGGCTCTTTCGCATCCAAGGTTCCAGATCTTGGAAGATGGAAGTCGCTCGGGTGTTTTTGAGGCTGCGAGTCTTGGGAGACACAGGCCCAATGATCTTTTGTGCATATATACGATGTAGTATGTATATATATATAGTATATAATGATTATCATATATGATTATTATATATTTTATATGATTATTATATATTATATATGATTATTATATACTATATATATGTCTACTCTTATCATATGATTGATTATGATTGTGTGCTTTGTAGATTTCGACTTCTTGACTTGTTTGATCATTCCTCATCTAGAAGATTCAAAGGTGGCGAGGATGTGATCCAGTGAATTCACGGGTCGCAGGCTGACCCTCGATATGTCGGCAAACTGTTTTGGGCCTCATTATTTTTTCAGGAGAATACGGAGGTATGGAAGCATTTGCTTCGTGATTGAATTTGTTTGGTATATAATATACATATTCTGTTTGGAATCCTCCATGGGCAAGGGGCCTCTTGGAACTTGTTTCAAAGGCCACTTCTTTATCTTCTTTGAAACTCGCGATGCTCATTGTTTTGATCTGACGTTATTTGGATGTTTGCAACGCCGTACTTCAAATGCCCAGTAATCCCAGTGACATATCTTGCTCAAGACTCAAGACTAAAATCGTAGTTTGTGTCACAAAGTCATGACACACCAAATGCAGGCCCTGGTGCTATCTTGTAAAGTCCACGTTGAGGAACCACTCCCAGGCGCCAGGTACAACGCAGAGAAGTTGAGCAAGTTCTTTCGAAGGGTAAATGTGGCGGCCGAATGTGTTTATGGTGGGAGGTTAACGTTTGACCGAGCAAAAGAAAACATGAAGGATTTCTTTTCGAGCAAGCGCGATGTACACATTCTGTACGGAATCTTCCACGGGCGTGCTGGTTCTTGGAAATTGTCTAATGGCAAGTCCTTCGGGCTTGATGAAATTCTGGAGCAGTGGGATTTTGCCAAAGAACATGGAACAGCCCAACACCTTTTGATTGTTTCTGATGCCTGTGAATCTGGCAGAATGGTTGGTGAAGCTGCCCGCATGGGCCGAACAGACATAGCTGTGCAGACATCTTGTGACGGAACGAACCCTAGCTTTGATACGGTCGGGGAAACCTTCACAGTTGCTGTGGAAAGTCCTGGGGCACGGGCTGAACTGCCAGCGCGGCCAGCACATGTGCGATAAAAGGCCTTTCTCAGCTTTGGACCATGCTGCGCAGACTGCAGTAACTACTGCTGGATCCTTGTGGATCATGACCAGCCAAGCGTCGCCCCCTGAGCCCGACGAGTAACCCGACCCCCGCACAGTGCGTGCGGGAGATGCGAAAGTTGGTTTGCTGGCCTCATTAGCCCTGCTGGCGGCCCAACATCAAAGTGGATTTAAGTCTCCAATCCTGGCTCGGGGATGCTCGGGGCGTTCTTGTTGATATGTGTTGGCGATAAAATCGGTTTTCTTTGTGCGCGTGTTCTTTGACAGGTTTTTCGGATTCGAAAGCAATTTGTCAATTACGCACGGGTCGAAGGCAATGAGAGGATGGTTTTTGCATTTGGGATCTGAGAATCGCCCGTCGGGCATTCGTGCACTGGACGTTCATGTTCCTTGTCCTGGCAGGTGGGCTTCAAAGCTTTTCTCTCAGGATGCGCCGCCGATCCTTTTCATCATCTCGCAGCTCCAAATCAAGAAATGAAAATTGCCAAGAGTCCGAACCTGGAGAGAAACTCTGCGAGATACTCTGAGTGGATTCTTTCTTACTGTGGGCTCAAATTGTGTATGTCTTCCCACACTCCAGGATTCGTTGGTCTTTGCCTTGAAGCAGTGGGCCCAAGGTTGGGTGATTCTAAGTTTTACTGGACGTCTTGCAAGGTTCTATCGCCAATACCGCCGACCGGCAGGATATTGCAACGAAGCAGATCCGAGCGTTGCACAAAGGGTTGGCAGCGTGTAGAAGCCGTGCCGATTCGTTAGTTGACGCCATGTGAAGTATTTGAGTGAGAGAAAAGGTCGTCAGCCTTGCTTCATTTCACAGTTTTTCTGCTGACAATATTCACAGGACTGCATTTTTGACGCAACATGACGCAACTATAATATACAAATGTTCAACAAGATTTGTCATTTTCTGGGCAGTGGCTGTGTTTCTATAATGTTTCTGAGGCATTTCAAAATCCATCAAAATCTCACATGTCCGGTAATGTGCACCCCACTTAATATCACATGGTATTTTTTTTGTTTTTCCCTTTGCACCGTCTTGCAGCCACGGTTGTCAACCCAGGGAGCGTTTGCACCGTATATTATATATATGTATCCATATGTGATACCATGGCAAATCATATAGCCATATAGTTGCAATCACAGAAAAAGGGGGTTTCCAAAGTCATGGGGTTACCACCAAAAATCATCCAAATCATCGACCATTTCGGTGTTGAAACCCATGGTTTTGAGGCTACCCATGGGGAAACCTCCATTATGTCCCATGGTTTTCCGTCCTTTTTCCCACCATTTTCCCCGAGGTTGGGACAAAAGACTGTTTCCAGCAGGGGGTACGGAGGAGACCGTGGTGTTGCTCAGGCCGGATGTGCCACCAACGTGGCACCTGGATCCGGCAAAATCCACATTTTTTTTTGGATGTACATAAGATCAAACGGCATCTGTCACCACATTTCAATACTGCAAGTGGTTTGAACATGTTTGAAACCCATTGAGATTTCCATATTTTTTGGGCATTTTTTGTCCGTTTTCACTGGCCATGGCCAGACCCCCCAGTCGGTGATCCAGGCCCGGTCGCCCCAGCCGTGCGGAGATGAGCTCGCCCGAGACTCCGGGGCACGGTCGAAATTGGGCAGCGCCTCGGCAGCCATGTAGATATAGATGTCAAATATTGGATGATGTTAGTGATGTTAGTATCATAGATATAGTCTGATATAGTTCATATAATTAGTTAAGATGGCATTTCAGAAAGCCATCTTTTGGGGCTAAACACATTTTCTTTATACATGAATGCTGGGGTAAACAATTTTTGTTTATACATGAACGCTTAATAATATAAGGGCCATTCATAGAGTATATAATATATATATATATAGGCAGGTTAATCACAATACCAGTAGTACCGCACAAGGCGGTGGCGGAAGTTTCAAAAATAGGAAACCTATAGGAGAGATTGGTTGTTGTGAATCACGGATGGCAGAGCGAAGCCACTGATGGACCGACAGGTGGTTGAGGTCTCCTCTCTTCCTCTCTTTCTCTCTTTCTCTCTTCCTCTCTTTCTCTCTTTCTCTCTTTCTCTCTTTCTCTCTTTCTCTCTTTCTTTCTCTCTTTCTCTTCTCATCTATCTAGCTACCTAGCTACCTAGCTACCTAGCTACCTAGCTACCTAGCTACCTAGCTACCTAGCTACCTAGCTACCTAGCTACCTATCTATCTATCTGTCTGTCTGTTTGTCTGTCTGTCTGTCTGACTGTCTGTCTATCGATCTATCTATCTAGCTATCAATCTATCTCATCTGTCTATCTAACTATGTATCTATCTATCTCCCCATCTACCTATCTATCTACCTATCTACCTATCTATCTATCTCTCTATCTCTCTGTCTGTCTGTCTGTCTATCTATCTATCTACCTGTCTATCTGCAAGCTTGAAAGCGAAACTATTCTGCGAGACGTCCTCAGGTTTTGAACTTGACAACATCAAAAACGGAGCAATTCTATGAGACTTCCTGAATGTTTGAACTTGGCAGCGGCAACGTCAAAAACGAAGCAATTCTGCGAGATTTGACAACGTCAAAAACGAAGCAATTCTTCGAGACTTCCTCAATTTTTGAACTTAACAACGTCAAAAACGAAACAATTCTGCGAGACTTCTTCATTTTTGGAACTTGACAACATCCAAAACGAAGCAATTCTGCGAGACTTCTTCAATTTTTGAACTTGACAACATCAAAAACAAAGCAAGTCTGCGAGACTTGTTTCAAAAATAACAAGTTGAGTGCAGCGCTGACGGCCTCGTACCAATGCGTTTTGCAATTTTTCCACTCCACCTGTCTAAAGTACAGCGCCTGCCACGAAAAATTGATGCCAGGTCATACGAAGTGCTGCACCTGTCACGCAAAATCATCTTAGCAAACCTACAGATCTGATGCTCCAAAATGCAACCCGTCTCAGGAAATCAGCGCCTTGACCTCCTAACATCTCTGATGAACATGTCTTTTGTACTGCGCCTGCCACGCGATATGCATCTTTGCAGATCCTCTTCGAGCGTCCCACGCCTGCCATCGTTTTTGGAAATGCTACAAAACCCTCACGTTTTGCTCACTTTTGAAAAGGTGCACAATCCCCTGCGCCTGCCACGCGAAACGACATCTGAACGTCCAAAAGTGGTCCGGACTTGGTGTGTTTTGTACATTTTGACTTCGAAACGTGCTTCGCGCCACAATGGCGTGCACTTTTTCATTGCCAATCCAGACCACTGCAGATCTAACCCACGTTTTGGTGTTGCTGAACAATGTTTCGCGACTTTCCTACCTTTTTGCGCGCCCGGATCTTCTTTCTTCTGGGACTTTCTCTTTCTCCTTCTCTTCTCTTCTGTGACTCTGCCCATCTCTGCTTTTCATCTGTCCATATTGTCGGAAGTTTGATTTCTAAACTTCCTTCGGCTATGTTGATGATTTTGGCGGGGTTTGTCAAGCATTTGATCATCCATTAAACGATGGTTAGGATTGGGAGAATCATCTCCAACTGGCCGCTGAGGCTGGTGTTTTCTTTTGGTCCAGATCAAGTGGAAAGGATTGACAAATTGACCTTTTGGAAGATGACTTGTTCTATTTGTAGAAGCATGACTTTATTTTGGAAACATTAAACATTATTTTTCAACATTAGCGCAACAAGAGGGAGAAAACATGTCAACATTTCTATACTTCTACATCTATAATCAGATTTCATGTTTTCGTTGTCCACAGTTGTTTTGTTTTTAGAGGATCCCAAGTTCCGGTAAAACTCTCCCCATCTCCCAGCTGAGGTTGAGGGCAAACCTGGTGCAGCATTTAAGGTCACCTATAGCTCCAAAGACCGGAGCATCTCCTGTGAACATGCCTAGCTGAAAAGTGGGCAAGCCGACCAACTTTAAGGGTGAACGATGGGATCAACATGGAATCATCGTGTACGGTTGCCACCTGGAGCCTGCGAAGATGATGAAACATGAAGGTTTTGACATGTTTTGTTTCCGTCCTGTTTCTTCATTTCACCTCCCATCTCTTTGTGTCGAACATTGTTTGTCTTGGCAGCAGCTCATTTGACATGTAGCTGTATGTTGAAAGTTGCTGGCTCTAGAGGCTGTATTCTTGATGCTCTACTCTACCGTCGAAGATGTTGGTCCGGTGGGATGTTCGTTATGCAATTGTTGGGTACCCAACTACTTGACCGTTGGTTGGTGGTTTGGAACATTATTTTTCCAGTCAGTTGGGAATGTCATCATCCCAACTGACGAACTCCATCATTTTTCAGAGAGTTGAAACATGTTGAAACCACCAACCAGACCATCATGCACAGCATGGCGAAGACTTGCTCAGACTTGGACTTGATAGCTTCACTTGGGGTTTTGTATCAGCTTTTGCGTGTTGGTGTCAACCGCCCTGCTCTTAGGTGCAGCAGAAAACACAGTTCAAACTATAAAAACTTAGCGACGGACACAAAGGGAGTTCACTGATACATGTTTGGCAACTATCCCATTTTTGGCAACTATCCCATTTTTGGCAGCATGCAGTCCAATGTTGCTGCAGTTTCGCGGTATTAGTCAATATAGTTTGGGTATGTTTGGGTCCAAATGATTTCAGGCATCCACTGCGCTTAGCCATGGATTGCAATGATCTACAACGACAAATGGCAGATAGACGGCGCAGGCATTGGGTTTGTATGTTTCTTAAATGGGGCATGCCATCCGAAAAAAACATTTCAAGAGTCCAAATGATGATTAACCAATGGAGTCAGGGGGACTGTCCTCATACTGAGGCGCACACACGCACAGAGATTTCTCACATCATAGATGTTTGCTTGCGGATCCATCCGCAATTGAGTTTTGTTTGTTTATGAAGCAGGCCTGATTCCTGATGAGGATAAGTCCTGCCTTTGTTCCCGATTTCGATGGAAGTTCTTGGCTAGATGGGGGGGCTCACCCCCCACTAGAAGGCAAGGTTTCAAGATGTCGATGTGAAGGGTTGCCACTTTTTTTTGCTGTTGGCACACCGCCGATCCCTTTTTCTCCATCAGATCCTTTTTGTTTGGTCCCCACAGCAGATCAATGGAATGCCACATAGAGTTGTAGTGCTTTCCATACGTTTTCATTTTTGGCACCATACAGCAGTTATGGTGCGGTTTCTTCTAACAGGATTGTTCCGAACAGCGTGCATGTGTCCTATATTATATGTGTCCTTTGCATTCCTTTGTCCAATCTTGGGAATCAATGTGAGCAACCCACTCGAACCCACTCATCAGCTCAATTCTTAGGGGTACATCGCAACCATATTACGGTATGAAGGTGTGGTTCATGATTCTCCTCAATAAAGTTGCATGTAGTTGGGATGGCTCACTATTGGCTACTGGCTTTGCACCACCCTGGAGTGGGGCTGGTGCGGCATGGTGCGGCTTTACCCTCACCACAGGTGCTTCGACCGGACCACAGGAGGAGAGGCGGAAGCCGCTGTCCTCTCCAGACAGTAGCTGTACTGAAACATGGCAAGGGAAGATCTGTGGCAAAATCATCCATCACAGGGGTCGGAACTGCCAGCTTAGATTACCATCTGGTTATTTAACATAGCCATGGAAAATGACCCATTTATAGATGGTTTACCTATAAAAAATGGTGATTTTCCATAGCTATGTTAGTTTACCAGAGGGTATAAGCAGTTGTTTAATGTTATAAAAATGCATCAAGAAAGGGTTGTATACCTGAAACTTGGCACCAGCTCTGCTGGAGATACACAAAAATTGTCTCGTGGGGGGATCAGAAGCATTCCGCTTGAAACTGACTAGCCAGTGACGAGGACAACGGGCCGGCTAAAGAACTCACTCGGGGAAATTGGTTTCGATCAAGTTTTTTCTTGTCCGGTACATTTTGGAAGATGCAGATATTCAATGATATTCACTACTTGTTCAATCTATTATTCCGCGCTGGTTGGTAGTTTTAGTCGCACATTCTTTCATTTTTTGCCACCATTTTCCACGCTTTTCTGGACGCTCCAGGCACTCTGGTGGGTCTTCCCACCGCCGAACTGGCCGATGTCAGTTCAGATGATGCACCAGTCTGGATGTCCGAGGATGACCAGGTAGGCCTACCTTAGGGCAGGGTGGCCCCTGAAAGATGGGATTGTCTGGTGAATTCAATGGGAATATTTGGATCCAGCTTTGGAAAGTATGTGGAAATCTGAATTCTTTGAAGAATACCAAATGAACAAAAACAATCGATGTTTTTTTCATGTTTGAAGGCTGAGGTTTAGCGCGGAACCAGCCTTCACTCAACAACAGTACCTTCAGGACGTCTTCGGCATGAGCTCAGTTCGACCAGAGGTGAGGATGACGTTGTGCGACATGGTCACAGCAATTCTTGTCCCTTGGGCGGCTTTCGCAGCTAGGCAGAACTTGGGTGAAAGGTGCAAGGCCATGGTATGACGACGTGGAATGGTGGGGCAAATGGATCATATGGGTCTTTGTTTCTTTCCTCCGATGTTTGGATATGGGGGTAGATCATTTTGAGCCTCAGGATTGTCATTTCCTGTGACGGTCTTTTGTCAGAGGGGCCTGGCAATCATGTAGTTCCGAGTTTCCGACCTGATATGTGTGAGGCTGCGCACTCTCTCAAGCTGGTTTAGACATTTCATGACATTTCTTTGCGGGCCCCCGCTTGAACGATAGCTTGAGGTTTGGAAGTTTGAGCGATCCACCAATTTTTTCAATCGCTCCTTTCATCCCCAGATCCAATCGGGCTGTTAGGCTCTGAGTCTGGTGATCTTTATTTGCCTGTACCATGACCATGCAGTGCTGGTGTGGATTTTGCAGATCCTTTGCACCCTCCTGGCCCTTTGTACGGTGCTGACTGGTCACCGAGTTCGAGATGCAGCGTCTGGGATCTGAAATAGCACATGAAACGTGGTGGCGGATGTGGCAAATCTATGCAAATCTGTGAATGCTTGTTGATGTACGATATGCACTACTACCCATATCGGCGTATCGTTATCTATATTGTACGTGTATGTGTGGTGTGTGTGTGTGTGCGACGTGCTGATGTGATTTCGGTGTATGCATCTGATCATTTATCTGTTATTTGTTTATTATACACATGCACATGCATGCGTATATTAAAGTTCGGGATGAACCCAACAATTGCTTGGATGCAACTGTGAGTGCATTTCTAGATGCAGTGATTGGGAATGGCACCTTGCATTTCATTGCTGAAGAGTAAAGGCGATTCTCCTTGTACTGCTCCTTCGTTTACATTTCAACCACCTTCTGGTAATGAAGCATTATGTTATGATTCTCATGGATTTTCCATAGCGAGCTGTTCAAAGTATATACCAGAGGGTGGCAGCATCCTACTCCACGGACCCAAGCTCACGGAACCCCTTTCTGGTGCTGAGATGATCATCTCCCTGGGTTTTCTCAGCTTGGCCTCGATCGCCCTCGGTGCCGCAGCTGGGACCTGGTTGGAGGCCGAATATCTGCCGCTCGGAACCTGGTTGGGGGAGCTGGGGGGGCTGGTTGGTTGGGGCCACCCTGAAAGTTTGTGATGATTTTTGATGACTTCCAAACTTGAGATTATGTTTTTGAATGTTTTTGATGTGTCTCTTGATGGCTCAAACGGTTAACGCGAAATTTGGACGTTTTCGTCTGAAAAAATGAAGCCAAGCGCTCATTGATTTGGAAAAAACACATGCAAGGGCATGTCTTGCTCAACATTTGACCTTGAAAATCGAGAGAACTTCTTTTCTTATCTTCTCAAGCCAAGTTTCAGCCCAGCCACCTCGCGCATCCAGCGGAGCCTCCAACAATATCCACTGCAAACTCTGCCGAGGCAAAGGTTTTGGCAGCTCTACCGCGCCTCAAGTTACCAGTTCCTTAGCCCTTGTGACTGCTGCTGCAGCTTTTCCATGACCATATTTGACATTTCGGCCACTGAGCGAGTCGCAGATGGGCAAACTGTATTGTATTTTGCACATGTCCCAGTGGAAGGGCAGAAGTCATATGTGCTGCTGGGGTTGACGTACCTTGAACCATTTTTTTAAGTTAAGTTCTTCTTGAGCTCTTTTGGGGCACCGTTGATTTGAAAAAACAGATGGCACTAGCGAATACTTTTTCAAACTCGGATCTTGAGGCGGGCAGACCTATTGTAGACCCGTAGTTTCCCAAAGATCTTGAGCTTTTGAGGTTGATCCTCCCTAGTTCAGATCCCAGCAAGCTCCCCATGGATTCCTTCTTGAGGTGCGCGGTTGGCGTGCTGGGATGTGCTGGGCCTGGAGTTGGAGTTTGTGATTTTTCACCACTAAATCATAATGAATCGCTGCCAGAAAAAATGCTGGACCCCCAAATTTGGATGATTTAACATGTTGATATGAAATCTTGGATATAATTTAATTCACATACAGTGTATACAGTTATATATAGTTTTGCATGCCAAACGCGACCAAATATCTGGGCCCATTTGTTCTCCCAAAAGATTTATATAAGCGCCGCACGGATGAGGTTTTCGGATGGCACGGTGCTGGATGACTTCCATGCGCTGGGATACTTAGCCAAAGGCAACACCTACTGCGTGGCGCCCATTCGCTTAACTGGCAGCTCCAGTGAGCCTGTGCGCTACTGGGCCGTGGGCAAGAACTGCTGTGACAGGAGACTTGGTTCTTCACAACTATATTTTAGGAAACCTGGGCTTAACATGGCTTAGCCATAGAAAAATATAAACACATTGGGTCTTTCACTTGGTTCAACTGGGTTTAAGCATCAAGCATGGGGAAGTTCACCAAAGCTGAAGCTGGTACCAAGTTCCCTTCAGACTTGGGGAGCATGGCAAGTCGATCACCTCACCCCCAGTAAAGAATCCACATTGGCCGTTTTGTACAACGAGAGCCAGGCAGCTTGCTACATCCTTGAAATATCCTAAACCCGAAAGAAATCCTACATGTTTTGTGCCACGAATCTGGAGATTTTTGGAAACCGCTGCAGCTCCCAAAGAAATGATGCTGTTGGGAACTGTGCCAATATACCAGGCATTCCTGGCATCTTGCTGGAAAAACTCTGCTTCAACAGGTTGGTATCTTTTTCCCGTTACTTGTGGTTGCCGTTGTTTTTCCTTTTGTGGGTACAGCCATGGGATTCTGTTGGATATAGCCCCCATAACTATCGAAAACTATGCTGAAAGTGTATAAGCCCTCACAACTGGAACTGCGACCCCCCAAGTAGTCATGCTTGTTGGTGCGATTTTTCCCATCATTGTTGATCCACCACCACGAGGAGAGGGACCTTTAACTGCGGACCTCAACCGGAGCACGCCGCAGTTATCGCTGAACATTTGGATGAGACCTTTTTAAGAGTCCCACGGCGTGGGCGATGTTGGTTGATGATTTTTGCAGATTCATGCTGACTCAATGGTGATTTAACCATGACGAATAGGGATTTGAAGCATCAAATATGGGGATTTGTAATTGGTAAATGTTGGTAAAGGATGGATGGTTGCTTGGCAATGGGAATTCCCCATACCAAATGGAGGCTTATAGCTGGGAAAATGCCACAGGGTGTATTCTATCTTAATCGAGAATTGCTGTAGTAGAGGCTGGAGAAAGGGGAGCTTTGGATCTGGGGATATGATATATATATACTCTAATAATATATCCATGTTTTGCTATATTAGATGGAGAATTCTTAGATTAATTACTAACCAATCACAAAAAAGTGCAGGGGATCTAAGTTTGGCCATCACGATGACACATGGCAAAACAAGGGTGGGTCATATCCAACAGTTTCCCTGGCCATCACGATGACACATGGCAAAACAAGGGTGGGTCATATCCAACAGTTTCCCTGCACAAAACTACTGCGTCATTGTATGAGACAAGTGACTAAGTGGTGAGAAACCAAGCAACAAATTCGTTCAAGTTGTGAGCATCCATTGATGATAATCGTTTATCTAATCGTGGTACAACCATCAGGGATATTCACCAATTGAACAATTTATGGTCCATGATGAATAGTTGATGGATGGTAATTATCATACCATGGGATAATTGATGATAAAAAACACCCCCTTGATTCCATATGATTCCATGCATCTGGGGCGCCATGGCCTGCTCTAATTCCTAGATGCCAGAGACCGACAAACAAAAGTCCGTTGCCAATACTGATCATTAATTAACAACTCTCTCTCTCTCTCTCTCTCCCCCTCTCTCTCTCTCTCTAAATAAATAAATATATATATATATATGTATGTACATGTAAATATATATAATATATATATACACATGTACAAATAATATAGATATTATATTATATGTATAGAATCCTTGTTCCATATCCCTAACATTCCCCAACCATGTGGGAATTTGTGGCTAAACAAGATGCAGCCCGCGAACCCGAATGCAGTCACGTAGAGCACTTTTGTGAAACAAGGTATTTGAACAGTCTACATTTTCCCCCTGTTACCGTACCAGTGCACTGTAGACTGTGAAACGCGGAAGAGTGTAGAAGGAGGGTAAAGTGTAAAGTGTGGAGGGAGGAGTGTAAAGTGTAGAGTGTAGAGTGTAAAGTGGAGGGTGTAAAGTGTAAAGCGTGGAGTGTGGAGTGTAAAGTGTAAAGTGTGGAGTGTAAAGTGTGGAGTGTGGAGTTTGGAGTGTTGAGTGTGGAGTGTAGAGTGCGGAGTGTGGAGTGTAGAGTGTGGAGTGCAAAGTGTAGAGTGTAAAGTGTGGAGTGTAAAGTGTGGAGTTTGGAGTGTAAAGTGTAGAGTGTGGAGTGTGGAGTGTAAAGTGTGTAGTGCGGAGTGTAAAGTGTGAAGTGTGCAGTGTTGGAGTGTAAAGTGTAGAGTGTGGAGTGTGAAGTGTGGAGTGTGGAGTGTAGAGTGTGGAGTGTAGAGCGTGGAGTGTAGAGCGTGGAGTGTAAAGTGTAGAGTGTAAAGTGTGGAATGTAAAGTGTGCAGTGTGAAGTGTAAAGGGTGGAGTGTGGTGTGTGCAGTGTAGAGTGCGGAGTCTGGAGTTTAGAGCACGCAATGCGACACGTCTGAAGTGCTGCGCCTGCCACGAAAACTGCAACTCATCTTGTGAAAACGACGCAAAAGTATTGCGTGTGCCACACAAAACGACTTTAGACACGTTACCAAACAGGTTGGAGTGTCACAAAGTGGAAACGAGCATTTCGTGCGAGACTTCCTCCAATTTTCATACTTTGTAGCCTCAAAATCGACGTTTGCGAGGCTTCCGTCAAGTTTCATCACATCTCACAAAATGCCACGCCTGCCACGAAATTTGCACCTTGTCGCCACTTCACGCAGCCCTGACACTGCGAGTCGCAAAAAACACGCAACACGACACGTCTAAAGTGCTGCGCCTGCCACGCAGAATGACGATGGACACGTCCAAAGTGCTGCGCCTGCCACGAAAACTGCAACGCATCTGAAAACGTCGCAAAAGTATTGCACCTGCCACGCAAAAAACGACTTTCCACACGTTACGACACACGTCTGAATGTCACGAAGTGCCATGCCTGCCACGCGAAACGAAGCAACGCGGCGTTTCAAACCTCCAAAAATGACCCCTCGTGCAGAACTTAACACGGCCGTATACTGCCCTCACGCGGACGGTTGCAGACAGTTGCGGACGGTTGCGCGGCGTCGAGCGAACACAGCCTCAACCCCAGACCCCCAGAGTGAAACGGGAACCTTGCTACGCATCCGGGAAAAAAACCATTCTCCGGGACCCCACACATCCAAGCATGCGCCAATAATTCTCTCCATGCCATGCCCATGCGCAGCCACTAGGCCGTGCTCCAAGCGTCCTCGGTGTACCACCTACCACTCGAAGAGGTGGATGTGGCAAAGCCGCAGCTGGTGACGTTGATCGAACATCCCAGTCAGCTCTTAGCAGATGCTGGGTGAAGCGTTGGGTTTCAACCAGCCCCCCTTTCAAAGGCGGCCAAAATAAAATTGGTGATTTCAACATGATTAACCATGCAAAACGTCTCTTTTTCCTTCAAATATATGAATCATGGACATGAGTTTTTCCAAACAATGGATTGAGGATGGTAAATTGTGATAGATTGATGGGATATGATGGGATCATGTTGGGTAAAGCAATGCTTTGACCCAACAACACCCAAAAAATTGAAGAATTGGGGATCTATCATGGTTTTGGGGAATGTCCCAAAGCTGCCATTGCAACAGGGAAACCACTATTTTAGAGCACCGTATTTTCGGACAATCCAATCTGAGCAATTTTCAGGCAAGATTTATGGTTAAAATTGGTGATTAAGTTATACCAGCTGGTGTCATATGGATTGCAATCTTCATCAGCCAACCTGTACCTTAGGTGATGGCAGAAAATTTTGGGCACAACACCATGGATGATGGCTAGAAAGGGAGCCCAATTCCGGCTCAATGACATTTTCATAATCATAGACCCAACAATGCCTTTGGGGCCTTGACCATATTATGAAATGATACGAATCATTTGGCCAGACCCCCTGATTCGCCGCCTCTGGGCCACAAGGAGATATGGTACGAAAGCACTCGGGTGGCCGTGATGGCGGCTTTGATGCACCTGGCTGTTTGTGTCATTGCAGTCTTGACGATGGCAACAGCTACGGCCTACGGAAGGAAACTGAAAGATTCGCTTTGAGAAAAATGGGGCGGAACAAACTGGTGACAAATCTGGTTAGCAAAATGGGATTTAACCATCAAACAGTGGGGGGGTTTATTTAAACTCAAAAATGAAGGCCTCACAATGATGACTAGGATTTGATTCATGAATGATGGGTATAGGTTTGCCGAAGGGAAAGTGATGATCAACCATCAAATTCTCAGGCACCATATGTTCGGACAAAAATGAAATTCGATGGACCGTTTCTATTATTTGGAAAAGTAGCAAGACAGCTATCCAACACCTTGTATCATCACAATTAACCTAGCCCCACCGTTGTCCAGCACCTGCACCTGAATTCCCCGTGTGTGGAAGAGTGTGTGAGCAGCAGTTGGGCAGGTGAACAGTTGCAGATTTGAACCATGGTAAAGTCTTAAGTTGGTTACTTTTCATAATTTCAATCTATATGTCAAGCATGTTCTCAAGCATGTTTTTTGAACATGTTTCGAACTATTTAATTTGACCTTTTAATGTTTGGCTTAGCACCCTGGTGCCAGCAGCTCCATTTTGGCTCGCGTCTTGACGCGTGGGCACCATGATGGTGCCCAGCGGCGGTTCGCCGCAGGCGCCCGGCGGGGCGCCCGGCGGAGCGCCTGGCGGAGCGCCTGGCGGAGCGCCTGGCGGAGCACCCGGGGGCGCGCCTGGAATGCCTGGCATGCCGATGACAGGCGGAGCGGAATTGGTGTGAGATGAGCACCCAAAAATATCAACAATTTGTACCATATTGATCCATATTGAACATATTTGGATAAACTTTAGATATATTTAGGAAATTTCATTTGAGCGGTTTGGACAACTATATGGGTGCCTCGGCACTGTTTACATCAACCTTCGGTACACTGATACAGCATACAACCAATATCCCAAGATGGGTAGGGGCCAAATCATTGGAGTATCAATGGCGCACTAAATTGGTGATTTAGAATATTGATAGCCCAATTTTCATTTATTTTCATCCATGTTTGATCCCTAATATTTTGATCTATATTTTCATTTATTTGGAATATTGATTTTAGGTTTTGATGATTTTGAACCATTCCCAGATTACTTTATCCACTTTATCTTGTTAGATTCTGTTCCCCAAAATTTCGGCAGCCATCAAAAACTCCCATTTGAAAAGATATTCTTTGCATGCCCACAAGTACCTACTGACTGTACAGGTGCGGCCAAAAAAAAATCATATTCTCCAAACCGATTCTACGAAACAAAGACTTTGCAAATTGCAGACTGAAATGCCAATTAGTTTATCTTCTAACACCCCAAAAACAAACAAACAAATGATCCCCCTAGGAATTTCCTCTGCAGTATGGTGGTATATGGTGGTCGTTAGGGTTCACATCTCCCGGAGGTGGTATGGCTGGCTGCCCCAGCTGCCCAAGCTGCCCGGGCATGGGGTGCATGAACGGCGCGCGGCCCAACGGTCCCAATGGCGGGATGGGGATGATGCCTGGAATGCCCAGCATGCCAGGCCTGGGGACACCATGGCAGGAAAAATGGATGATGTCTTTTCAGGGTTATAAACTATCAATATGAGATATGAGATCCAATGTTACTTAGGGATGAGGTGTTATTTCTAGTTTCTAAGTGGTGAAACTCCAGGGGAGTCAATTATCAATACGAATCATGACAGATTCGACAGATCTATCAGGGTGGTTCTCACAAAAACCTTGAAAGAGTTTCGGGTTCTTGTTGAGTTTGCCGCATGGTGAAAGAACACATGACAATAAAAGTCATACAAGATTTGGCAATGGAAAACTCATGGGAAATCATGATGAATATGACAGGGAAACTACTGGATTTCTACAAGTCAGATACCATCATTTAACATAGCGACATAGCTATGGAACATGGCCTATTCAGTTTGATGAGACACATGATGATTTATATACCTATTAAAAAGTTGTGTTTTCCAGGAAACGGCTCAGTTCTTATCCCTTCACCAGGTATGCCAGGGATGATGCCGTGCATGGGCGGCATGGGTGGCAATATGCCTGGCAACACCATGCCTATGGGCGGGATGCCAGGCCTGGGGCTGCCCCCATCTTGCAGATCTTGCAGTATTTAACAGCCACAAGTTGGGGTTCCCAAGATAGCTAAGTTGACACACTTATATAACTTGGTTAACTATGGTTGAGTTATAACATGTTATAACTACACTTGATGGGGGTGATAAACCAGCTTATAACTGTGGGGTGCCACCTTGCAAACATCGTACGCCTGAATGACCTAATGACGCTTTCCCCCTTTTGCGATGATACTCTTTGCTATACCACAGGAAATTGGTGCTTAGGCAATACTCTCCTTGAACCATCTTTTTCTGCATTCGCTCATCTTTTCTCATCTCTGACTCCCAGGCATGATGGGTGGCATGAACACTATGATGAACCCCATGATGTTCATGATGATGCAGCAGATGCAGCAGCAGATGCAGAAACAGGGCGCTGCTGGTGCTGCAGGCGCTGGCTCCAGTAGCAAGGCCGAGAGCCGGCCAGATCCAGGGAGGCCCACATTTGAACCGGATGATGATGATGCCATTGACCCTGATGTGCAGGAACTCTGCGAATCTTGGCCTATGGAAAAAGATCTGGGAAAAGATGTTTGAGTGTGGAAAGTGGCATTTGGGTTGGCACATGTTTGGCCAGTGAGAAGGTGATGGGTTCGAGGGTCTTAAATTCGTGTTTTCCATCCATGTCAAGTTTATATAAGTTCATGGCAACAGCTGGCTCTAGCTTGAGCCCGGATCTTGAGGGTAAGACATTGTGGCGGAGACACGTCACATGAACTTAGCCTCTAGTAATCAAACATGGTTAGCTGGATATGTTGCTATTTCTAGATGATTTCCCAGCTATAAACGTCATAAACCTTCATCTATCTCGGATTTCCAGCCATGTTTGATCACCAGAGGGTCTCATTTTCATTGGTGTCGGACCCCGAGACGGCCCGGACTCGGGATGGTCCAGTGGAAGATGGTGGGTATATACAATCCCATCCTTCGAGAAAATATGGAACAAATGCACACACCCCATGGTTGGATGTTCTAAATGGTTCCAAAAAATGATGGTTTCACATCTACAAAACCCATGGGTTTCTGACAAATTTTCATAGACTATTCGGGTATATTAGGGGGGTACCCTCTGGTAATTTGTTACATAACTATGGAAAATCACCATTTTCAATGGGTAAATCCACTATTTCTATGGTCATTTTCCATAGCTATGTTGACATAACCAGAGGGTAAAATCCCAGTAAATCCCATGAACAACCACCATTTTCCTATGGTTTTTCTATGGTTTTCCCATGAAACCACCATTTTCCTTTGGTTTTTCGATGGTTTTCCCATGAAAAACCACCACTTTTTTGCCCGGGAGGTTTTTCGGGTACCAACCGTCGATGTCATCGTCGTTACGTCGGTACCGCTGTGCGACGAGGATTATTTCAACATCGAGGATCGATGGATCAAGAGACTCAATGAGACCATGAAGACGCCTGGTTTAGCTGCGGTTATGGCATACCCTCTGGTGAACTAACAAATAGCTATTGAAAATGGCCATTTATGGTGAGTTTTCCCATGAAAAATGGTGGTTTAATGGGAAAACCATGGGAAAACAATCGAAAAACCATAGGAAAATGGTGGTTTAATATGGGATTTACTGGGATTTCAGCCGGCCTGGTAAATTCACATTTTGCGAACTGGAAAGATCCACCATTGTTGATGGGAAAATCCACTATTTCTATGGTCATTTTCAATAGCAAACTGTTAAATTACCAGAGGGTATGTCTCAGAATAAAAAAATCTGAGGCCGATACGAACGCACGTGAAAGCACCGAACACTAATTGAAAAACAATGAATACCAATGAAACAATATGAAACACTAATATGGAAGAACTGTTGTTTTTTTGTTCTCCAGGTTTGTTGCCAAGCGGGTCAATGGCAGCTTCGGAATGTCATGTTGCCATCATTTCCCAGCTGAGTTGGTTGACTTAAACATATTTCAGAGCTCTTCAGATAGGTGGAAAGCCAACGCATTCCTGGCATTCCTTCAACGTTTTTCCTGCTGGGGACTTGCGTTCCACGGTGATTTTTGTTTGGTTTTGGGGTGTGTCACGCATGGTTTGGCCCAGGAAGCGTCAAGACACGAAAGCAGAAGATCTGGAAAAACTCTACGAGACCTGGAAAAGCATCCCCAGGGGCCCTGGGACTGGGATCATGCCAATGGCCGCCAATGGCTTGGCCAATTGTGTATGTTCGTTGTTAATCCAGCATGTGCCTATTCTATGTCCAATGTATTTCTATGCACTGTATTATATTATATTATATTATTATATCCTGTCCTATCCTATCTATTGTTAATTTTATGCTTTTTTTTTAATTGGTTAAATGCATGTATTTGTCCATTATATCCGCAATTTGTTCTCTCATGTTTGTTGGCTAAATCCACAGTTTGGGGTCAATGGTTTAGCCAAATCAATAGTTCAACATCCGCTTGCCATTTTTCAACACATGCAAAATCAATGGGTATCAATGGTTCAACATCAACATTCCTGTTTTGATTATTTAAACTATTTACATTCCAGTTTTTTTTAAACATATAGTTACTGGGTCAACCCTGAAGGGATAGTTAAATATTTTAACGCTATACAATGTGACTAGAATGGACTAGATGCCAGCTTAAAGCTTATATCTAAGATCATATACCAGTGTTCATTCATTAGATCCCCATTTTTGGTTAAGTCAGCTTTTTTCTCCCATTTTTGATAGATAAACTCCCAATTTTGATGGTCAAATCACAATTTTTCACCATGTTTGATGGTTAAAACCAAATGTTTAAACAATTTTTTGATGGGTTAAATTCAATTTTTTCACCGTTCACACCGTGCTGACGATAGCGGATAGCGGAATTTTTCACATGTTCCTTTGCAGATCCTAAGGAGACCTTAGAGCGCGCGCGGTCCCCCACGGGCCTTCTCACAGTGGCGTGGCATTATGACTGGGAAATGATGAGGGGCATTAGTTAGTGATGGTATACCTAAGAATATAATTAACATCATAATCTATCTGTAATGGTAAATTCTTAATATATACCAGCTAGGAAAAGCTAGTAATATATCTAGTAGTAGTTGCTGTATGTTCCTATAGCTAGTAGCTAGATCTAGCACTCGTATCAGCATAACTTTTCGGGCCATGACACGTCTCTTCCGGGATCCCAAGGTGAAGATTGGCGAAATGGAAAGCGGCCGCTTCATTGGCAAGGTGAAGCCGGACAAGGTCCGCCAGCTGTTTGGAGCTGTTGCTGGCGGAAATCCTTCAGTGTCAATGTTGATTGCTACACCATGTTGGTGTCGGACAAATTAAGTCATCTAGGTATATATATATATATATAGACCATGGTTATCCATGGTTTCTCCGAACTTCGGCCATTCCCCAGCGCCCCAGCGCCCATCTCCAGGAAGTGGAGCGCCTGGCGCGGAAGTTTCGTTTGGACGACCCGGTGGCCTCGCGCTTCACAGAGCTGATCCACCGGCGGAAGAAGGATGGAGAGATTGATCGCATGCACAAGGAGGGCCGGGGGGTAGCCGGCAACGTGTTGCCAAAAAGGCCAAAAAGGGCAGGGAACAAATTGGTCAGTTAAGTTCAATAAAAATTACCAGTTGCAATTCAGTTAAGTTCAACAAAAATGTCAGAAAAGCAACTGGTAATTTTTTTGAACTTAACTGAATTGCACCCAACACTTAAAGAAGAACATGTGTCCAACTTCGGAGCAGCTTAAGCGACAAATGGTTGGATGGGAATGGAGTGAAATTTACCCTCTGCTAAACGTTTACAAAAAAATATGGGAATATGGGAAAATCACAATGTTGAAATATTTTGAATGGGTAAATCAACTAATTACAAATGGCACTTTTCAATAGCTGCGTTAGATTACCAGAGGGTACCAACCAGAATGGGTTTGTGGTAGGTATGTCTATAGCTTGCGGGCTCTATGAATCAACGGTTTCAAAACGGGAGATGCTATGGGGATGACTCTATGGGTTTCGCAGTAAAGACTCGGAGGGATAGGTGGCACCATAACTGCAGCCCCAACGGCCATGGGTTAATGGTGATTCAATGGGATTTCACCTGCCAAAAACCGGTAAACCAACCATTGTATTCTGACATGTATGTGTAGATATATATATATATATGTATTTATTTATTTATTAATTGTTTTTTATTTATTTATTTGTTTATTTACAATTATATTTATATTGTCCTGATTTCGCTTGTCACAGCTGAGATTTTGAATTCATTCCGAACATTTGCGTTGGCCGCAGCGAGAGCTTCAGGTTGCCAAGAGCAAAAAAAATGGTGGGATATTTTTGGGACACAATCAACACAGTACAAGCCGCGGTGCCCGAAAATTATCGTGAACGCTCAGTTGGTTCACAACATTTCACAACGATCTGAGATGATTGATGTTTATGGCTACATCGAACACAATCGAACCATTTCACCGGGGTATCACTTTTTCATGGAAGTGCAGATTGGAACCATTTGGATGGCACTTCAGAAAGGTATAAAAAAGGGGGTTCAAGAGTTACAGTATTTTTGGGGTACCCCAATTTATGGATGGTTTATTTTATGGAACATTCTTTAAAAATGGATGATTCAGGGGTACCCGCATGATTTCGATAACTTTCATATCAAGCCCACATATAAATGTGTTTCCCTTTTTCTTTTTGAGGCTCTCAGAATTGTTTTCTGGGAAAACCCGCAGTATATCCCCTTTTTGTTGCTGGATATTGATGTACCATTTTCCTGTAGATTTTCCAGTACAAACAGGATCTGAACACCATCGAGCAACACCTACGACATTGCAAGCGAGCCAATGCCCTCGCCACCCTTTTGGTGGGAAAACTCTTGGAGGCCTCCGAAAAATTTGGATCTGTGCTTGAGAAAAGCCATCGGGCTGGAGCTTTGTTCTGACAGTCCTGTCATGTTCTTTTACATAGGATATGGGTGAAGAATTTTGGATGTGATGATGACCACAATCTGACCGAAGGGTATGCCAGGGGGAATCTCCAACTCTGGACATGCACGCCATGCAGCAGTGAAAATTGCCCAGCCTTTTGGCAACTAGGGATACATCAACCTCCAAAAGGACATATTCTTCAGGATTCAATACTTTGTTCTCGATTTCCAATATTATCCAATTTGCTCAAGGGTAGGGCCACCAGTTGCCCTTAGACATGGCAATCGGCCATGGAAAGCTCGGTGGTTTCCGTCCCTGTTTCCGTGGGCTATCTACTATCTTCCTTGGTTCACCCACCAGTTTTGTTGCTTAGCATCCTTCATTTCTAGGTTAATCTTAGATGGATACTTGAATCCGCTAGTCTTTTGGTATCAAAGGGAATATCTACGTTCACCAGCAAAGAATTTGTCATTTTTGCAGGGTATCTAAGATTGGCAATGATTTCTTGCAAAATCCAAGAACATATTTCCTGGTTGAGTTCCTATGTTCACTTGTTTCATACATTCTGGTAAATTAACATCGCGAACTGGAAAATCACCATCTTACTAGGTAAATCAACTATACCATAGGCCATCGTCGATAGCTACGTTAGCTTACCAGAGGGTATCATTTGTTGTCTTCGTGATCTCCACAGGGCGAAGTGGACGAGCTTCCAGATCTCACGGAGGCGGAACAGGTCATGGAAAAGTGACCAGATCTCAAGGGGCTTGGAGAAGAATTGGGAGGTTTCCTAAGTCATGGGGGGAAACCATGGAAAACCCTAGAATAAACTTATCATGACTGGGGATGGTTTATATAGCCCATTTATGGTTTAATAAACTTATCATTAGGGGTAGACCTTCGGGAAGGGTAGTTCGATCATGTTTATTTGCCTCAATTCGTGGGGAAATCTACGGTTGAGACCTCTTTTTTGTCATCTATACAAGGTGGTGCCCCATAGTTAGCTAAGTTGGTTTATAACTCCAATAACTATGGTTTATAGTAAATAAATATATATATATCTACTTACTATATCTTACTATGATGGTTTATACACCAACTTAAAACTGGGGGGCGCAACCTTGTATGGGGTAAAAAAAATGATTTCCATTGGTTTCCTGTAGATATTCCCTGAAACCAATCCAGACATTCACAGAACCTACGCCATGGCCATTTTGACGAGGGTATTATTAATTCATCGGATGCACATTTTTTTCTACTTGAAATTAGGTTTGAAATCGCAAATCAGATAAGATGATATACATAGACGACATAAATGTATGCGCACTGGCCATATGTAATATTGTCTATGTACTGAACGCGCTCTTAAAATGACCCACAAGGAATCTACAATCCCTGTAGTTTCAATACCCATGACGATCCGGCGATCCGAGAATCTCCAGGTACCGCTTGGACGAGGATGCCAAGTCCAAACTGCGCGAGATCATCGAAAAACGCGCGGAGGACAAGGATCAAATCCTGGCCGCTTCGGCTGAAGCGCAAGGTGGCTTTTGTTGGTTTCAGGTCATCTGAAAATTTTAATGTATATAGTATGATGTAATACGTATATAAATGATCAAAAGATGAAATTCAGGTATAATGATAATATATATATATATATGCGTGAATTAATAGAGACACGATGTCCCCATACGATATGAACTGGTTGAAAACTCGCCTGACCCAGGTTGCCAGGTTGGAACCCCTTGGGAGCACGGTTTAGATGTCAAAATAGGTCGCAGCATAGCCAGAAAATTTCTATACATATTGCCCTCTGGTAAACTAACATAATAGCTATTGAAAATGGCCCAGTCGAAATAGTTGATTTACCCAGCTATAAAATGGTGATTTTCCAAAGTTATGTTCAAAGGAAGTTTAGTGGGAGAAACTTCCGTGTTACGGACTTTTAGAATGTCAGGGAAAGAGTTAGTCAAAGAAAGAGTTAGTGAGGGAAAAAGTTCGTCAAAGAAAGAGTTAGTCAAAGAAAGAGTTAGTCAAAGAAAGAGTTAGTGAGGGAAAGAGTTTGTCAAAGAAAGAGTTAGTCAAAGAAACAGTTAGTCAGGGAAAGAGTTAGTCAAAGAAAGAGTTAGTCAAAGAAACAGTTAGTCAAAGAAACAGTTAGTCAAAGAAAGAGTTAGTCAAAGAAAGAGTTAGTCAATGAAACAGTTATTAGTCAAAGAAACAGTTAGTCAAAGAAAGAGTTAGTCAACGAAACAGTTATTAGTCAAAGAAACAGTTAGTCAGGGAAAGAGTTAGTCAAAGAAAGAGTTAGTCAAAGAAACAGTTAGTCAAAGAAACAGTTAGTCAAGAAAGAGTTAGTCAAAGAAAGAGTTAGTTAGTCAGTTAATCAAAGAAAGAGTTAGTCAAAGAAACAGTTAGTCAGGGAAAGAGTTAGTCAAAGAAAGAGTTAGTCAAACAAAGAGTTAGTCAAAGAAACAGTTAGTCAGGGAAAAAGTTAGTCAAAGAAAGAGTTAGTCAAAGAAACAGTTAGTCAAAGAAAGAGTTAGTCAAAGAAAGAGTTAGTGAGGGAAAGAGTTTGTCAAAGACAGAGTTAGTCAGGATATATGAGGTAGTCAAAGAAAGAGTTAGCAAAGAAAGAGTTCGTCAGGGAAAGGGTTAATCAAAGAAAGAGTTAGTTAGGGCATTGATTGTTCCCGCAATGCAAATGGGATTGCAAGTGGTGCTGCCGGATGAGTTGCCGATGGAGTTTTGAAGGAAGTCTCGCACGAAATGCGTTTTTGAGAGATAGCAGATGCACGAAACCCTATGTTTTTCCATACAAAGTGTGTCCCCGAACCTCGATGATCTACCTCTGCGGTGCGACGGGTGCGAGACGGTCTCGTGTGTGGTCGGATCATCCTCGGATCGGTCTCGGATCATTCTCGGATCGGTTCCGCATTGTAAATGGGGTGTCAACTGTTTTTCGTGCATGTGTGGTCGACAGAATTCCATTGTGATTTGCAACTGTAGGATCGTTCCCGCATTGTAAATGGGGTGCAAGTGGTGCTGGTGGATGAGTTGCTGATGGAATTGCATTGTGATTTGCAACTCTAGGATCGTTCCCCTACTGTAAATGGCATTGCAAGTGGTGCTGGTGGAGGAGTTGCCGATGGAGTTTGGAAGGAAGTCTCGCACGAAATGCGTTTTTGAGAGATAGCAGATGCACGAAAGCCTATGTTTTTCCATACAAAGTGTGTCCACGAACCTCGATGATCTACCTCTGCTGTGCGACGGGTGCGAGACGGTCTCGTGTGTGGTCGGATCATGTTCGGATCATGTTCGGATCGGTCTCAGATCATGCTCGGATCGGTTCTGCATTGCAAATGGGGTTTCAACTGTTTTTCGTGCATGTGTGGTCGACAGAATTCTATTGTGATTTGCAACTGTAGGATCGTTCCCGCAATGTAAATGGGATTGCAAGTGGTGCTGGTGGATGAGTTGCAGATGGAATTCCATTGTGATTTGCAACTGTAGGATCGTTCCCGCAATGCAAATGGCATTGCAAGTGGTGCTGCCTGATGAGTTGCCGATGGAGTTTTGAAGGAAGTCTCGCACGAAATGCGTTTTTGAGAGATAGCAGATGCACGAAACCCTATGTTTTTCCATACAAAGTGTGTCCACGAACTTCGATGATCTACCTCTGCTGTGCGACGGGTGCGAGACGGTCTCGTGTGTGGTCGGATCATGTTCGGATCATGTTCGGACCGGTCTCGGATCATGCTCGGATCGGTTCCGCATTGTAAATGGGGTTTCAACTGTTTTTCGTGCATGTGTGGTCGACAGAATTCCATTGTGATTTGCAACTGTAGGATCGTTCCCGCATTGTAAATGGGGTTGCAAGTGGTGCTGGTGGATGAGTTGCAGATGGAATTCCATTGTGATTTGCAACTGTAGGATCGTTCCCTCAATGTAAATGGGATTGCAAGTGTTGCTGGTGGATGAGTTGCCAATGGAATTCCATTGTGCTTTGCAACTGTAGGATCGTTCCCGCAATGTAAATGGCTGCGTCAAGGTTGCTTCGTGCTGTGGCTGCATTTGTCATACTATTGTCTTTTGCAGCTGGACTTCGTAAATCGTATTGGAGTGGCTGCATGAAGGCTGCGACAGTGATTTGTCAGCAGATTTTCTCCATTTTGGCGCTAGTGATTTTCCTTCTAAAAATCTTTTAAAAAAGTGCTTCAAAATCGTCTTTTTTTCGCTCTGGCGTCGAGATCCGGTTTTGGAGCTACAATTTCTGACGCCGTTGCGCGTAGTTCTATTGTGTTTTGCAACTCAGTCTCCGCAGATCGCATTGTAATGGCTGCGTCAAGGTTGCTTCGTGCTGTGGCTGCATTTGTCATACTATTGTCTTTTGCAGCTCGATCTCGTAAATCGTATTGGAGTGGCTGCATGAAGGCTGCGACATGGATTTGTTAGCAGATTTTTTCCATTTTGGCGCTAGTGATTTTCCTTCTAAAAATCCTTTTAAAAAGTGCTTCAAAATCGTCTTTTTTTCGCTCTGGCGTCGAGATCCGTTTTGGAGCTACAATTTCTGACGCCGTTGCGCGTAGTTCTATTGTGTTTTGCAACTCAGTCTCTGCAGATCGCATTGTAATGGCTGCGTCAAGGTTGCTTCGTGCTGTGGCTGCGTTTGTCATACTATTGTCTTTTGCAGCTCGACTTCGTAAATCGTATTGGAGTGGCTGCATGAAGGCTGCCACAGTGATTTGTCAGCAGATTTTCTCCATTTTGGCGCTAGTGATTTTCCTTCTAAAATCCTTTTAAAAAGTGCTTCAAAATCGTCTTTTTTTCGCTCTGGCGTCGAGATCCGGTTTTGGAGCTACAATTTCCGACGCCGTTGCGCGTAGTTCTATTGTGTTTTGCACCTCAGTCTCTGCAGATCGCATTGTAATGGCTGCGTCAAGGTTGCTTCGTGCTGTGGCTGCATTTGTCATACTATTGTCTTTTGCAGCTCGATCTCGTAAATCGTATTGGAGTGGCTGCATGAAGGCTGCGACATGGATTTGTTAGCAGATTTGTTAGCAGATTTTCTCCATTTTGGCGCTAGTGTTTTTTTGTTGCACGTAGGTTTAGAGCAGTGTGAAGTGTGGGGCGTGAAGAGTGCAGTGTGAAGTGTGCAGTGTGAAGGAAGCAGTGGGAAGTGGGAAGTGTGAAGTGTGGAGTGTGAAGTTTAAGTTTGGAGTGCGAAGAGCGCAGTGTGAAGTGTGAAGTGTGAAGTGTGAGGTTTGGAGTGTGAAGGAAGCAGTGAGAAGTGTGAAGTGTGGACTGTGAAGTGTGAAGTGTGAGTGAAGTGTGGAGTGTGAAGGAAGAAGTGAGAAGTGTGAAGTGTGAAGTTTGGAGTGTGAAGTTTGGAGTGGGAAGTAAGCAGTGAGAAGTGTGAAGTGTGGACTGTGAAGTGTGGAGTGTGAAGTGCGAAGTGAGAAGTGTGAATTTTGGAGTGTGAAGGAAGCAGTGAGAAGTGAGAAGTGTGAAGTGAGAAGTGTGAAGTGTGGACTGTGAAGTGTGGAGTGCGAAGAGCGCAGCGTGAAGTGTGAAGTGTGAAGTGTGATGTTTGGAGTGTGAAGGAAGCAGTGCGAAGTGTGAAGTGTGGACTGTGAAGTGTGAAGTCTGAGTGAAGTGTGGAGTGTGAAGTGCGAAGTGAGAAGTGTGAAGTGTGAAGTTTGGAGTGTGAAGGAAGCAGTGAGAAGTGAGAAGTGTGAAATGTGGAGTGTGAAGTGTGAAATGCGAAGTGAGAAGTGTGGACTGTGAAGTGTGAAGTGTGAAGTTTGGAGTGGGAAGGAAGCAGTGAGATGTGAGAAGTGTGAAGTGTGGACTGTGAAGTGTGGAGTGTGAAGTGCGAAGTGAGAAGTGTGAAGTTTGGAGTGTGAAGGAAGCAGTGAGAAGTGAGAAGTGAGAAGTGTGAAGTGAGAAGTGTGAAGTGTGGACTGTGAAGTGTGAAGTGTGAGTGAAGTGTGGAGTGCGAAGTGCGAAGTGAGAAGTGTGAAGTGTGAGTTTTGGAGTGTGAAGTTTGGAGTGGGAAGGAAGCAGTGAGAAGTAAGAAGTGTGAAGTGTGGAGTGTGAAGTGTGGAGTGTGAAGTGCGAAGTGAGAAGTGTGAAGTTAGGAGTGTGAAGGAAGCAGTGAGAAGTGAGAAGTGTGAAGTGCGAAGTGAGAAGTGTGAAGTGTGAAGCTTGGAGTGTGAAGGAAGCAGTGAGAAGTGAGAAGTGTGAAATGTGGAGTCTGAAGTGTGAAATGCGAAGTGAGAAGTGTGGACTGTGAAGTGTGAAGTGTGAAGTGTGGACTGTGAAGTACGAAGTGTGAAGTGTGGACTGTGAAGTGTGAAGTGTGAAGTGTGGACTGTGAAGTGTGGAGTGTGAAGTGCGAAGTGAGAAGTGTGAAGTTTGGAGTGTGAAGGAAGCAGTGAGAAGTGAGAAGTGTGAAGTGTGAAGTGTGGACTGTGAAGTGTGGAGTGCGAAGAGCGCAGCGTGAAGTGTGAAGTGTGAAGTTTGGAGTGGGAAGGAAGCAGTGAGAAGTGTGAAGTGTGGACTGTGAAGTGTGAAGTGTGAGTGAAGTGTGGAGTGTGAAGTGCGAAGTGAGAAGTGTGAAGTTCAGTGTGAAGTGTGAAGTTTGGAGTGTGAAGTTTGGAGTGGGAAGGAAGCAGTGAGAAGTGAGAAGTGTGAAGTGTGGACTGTGAAGTGTGGAGTGTGAAGTGAGAAGTGTGAAGTTTGGAGTGTGAAGGAAGCAGTGAGAAGTGAGAAGTGTGAAGTGAGAAGTGTGAAGTGTGGACTGTGCAGTGTGGAGTGCGAAGAGCGCAGTGTGAAGTGCGAAGTGTGAAGTGTGAGGTTTGGAGTGTGAAGGAAGCAGTGAGAAGTGTGAAGTGTGGACTGTGAAGTGTGAAGTGTGAGTGAAGTGTGGAGTGCGAAGTGCGAAGTGTGAAGTGTGAGTTTTGGAGTGTGAAGTTTGGAGTGTGAAGGAAGCAGTGAGAAGTGAGAAGTGTGAAGTGTGGAGTGTGAAGTGTGGAGTGTGAAGTGCGAAGTGAGAAGTGTGAAGTTAGGAGTGTGAAGGAAGCAGTGAGAAGTGAGAAGTGTGAAGTGAGAAGTGTGAAGTGTGGACTGTGAAGTGTGAAGTGTGAAGTTTGGAGTGTGAAGGAAGCAGTGAGAAGTGAGAAGTGTGAAATGTGGAGTGTGAAGTGTGAAATGCGAAGTGAGAAGTGTGGACTGTGAAGTGTGAAGTGTGAAGTGTGGACTGTGAAGTACGAAGTGTGAAGTGCGGACTGTGAAGTGTGAAGTGTGAAGTGTGGACTGTGAAGTGTGAAGTGTGAAGTGTGGACTCTGAAGTGTGAAGTGTGCAGTGTGAAGTGTGGACTGTGAAGTGTGAAGTGTGCAGTGTGAAGTGTGAAGTGTGAGGTTTGCAGTGTGAAGGAAGCAGTGAGAAGTGAGAAGTGTGGAGTGTGAAGTGTGGAGTGTGAAGTTTGAAGTTTGGAGTGCGAAGAGTGCAGTGTGCAGTGTGAGGTGTGGAGCGTCGAGGGAAGGACACGGTCGGGACAGGGTGTCTTTGAACTATAGGTCATTTATGTTTGGGAAACTTCCGCCGCCGGCTTGCCCGGGTCTATGTTATATATACATATGGAAAATCACCATTTTTAATGGGTAAAAATTATTTCTATGGCTATGTTCAATAGCTATGTTATTTCACCAAAGGGAAATTGTAACTGGGCCAAAATCATCTAAGTGCACCCAGTGATGTGGTTTTCGTGTCAAAACTCTGGTAATCCGGGTGCCCTAAAATAGTTGGTTAATGGATGGTTCCCAAAAAAATCATGGTATATAATAGTTTTTGTCCCATCCCCTTCTGGACTATTTTTCTGCTATGGATAGACCAACTGGGGATTCACAAGTACTGTGGATATCTCCAGTTGGGCCACGGGTTTTTTATCCATGGCGTTTCTCATGTCCAATGCCCTTGGGTCGAGCACCGATGATCATGCTGACCAAGTCATGTAGAAATGGGGTTTGAAACCAATACTGGGGATGTGAGAATAGAAACAACCTTTATGGGATGATTTTAAAAAAACATGGGAATGTAATGGCCATTAATGGCCGCATTCGCGCAACTAACATAGACCGTGCCATGAGTTGATGTTGATGAGTTGCGGGTTGGAAGATGAGTTTAACCAAGGTCTACATCGGCTATTTTCAGGATCTACAAAGTGGCGCCCCCCCCATGTCAGTATTTCACTGATTCATCTCCCATCACTAATCAATCTAGTTGGAGAATATTCCAGACATATATATATATATATCCTCACTGGAATGATGGTTAGTAGGAAGCAAATTGGGAAATCATCCCCAAGATAGCCTTGTTTCAGGTTAGTGAAATATTATAATTTACCCAGATATATCCATATTTTACTTGGTTACACTATGGTTATGTCATTTGAACCTGTAAATCAAGTTGGCCTTGATTATAAAATATGCTGTTTTTTCCCCAACAGCGTGGCTAATGGGGTCTTCAGCCCAGAAATGCTCCGGTGTGCACTGGTGCAGGCGCCAGGTCAGATTCAACGAGGTTCCAGAAAAGGTTCCGAAGGTTCCGGAGAAGGTCTGGGAGGCTTTGGTGCAGAGCCAGGGAGGCTTTGGTGCAAAGCCAGCTCAGCTTCAACAGGGCTCCGGAGAAGGTTCCGGAGAAGGTCTTGGAGGCTTTGGTGCAGAGCCAGGTCAGGTTCAACAGGGTTCCGGAGAAGATGCCGGGTGCAGAGCCAGGTCAGGTTCAACAGGGTTCCGAAGAAGGTTCCAGAGAAGGTCTGGGAGGCTTTGGTGCAGCCAGGTCAGGTTCAACAGGGTTCGGGTTCCAGAGAAGGTTCCGGAGAAGGTTCTGGAGAAGGTTCCGGGAGGCTTTGGTGCAGAGCTAGGTCAAGGTCTGGGAGGCGTTGGTGCAGAGTCAGGTCAGGTTTAACAGGATTTGCGGCCATTTAATTCACGGAAACCGAGCTGAGGTGTTTCCAGCGCTTGGCTTCGCAGGACGCTTCAGAAAGATTGGTAAAAATAAAACGTTGCGGCTGTTGGGGATACCACCGAAACTTATTTTTTAAAACTACCTATATTCTAAAGTTTCATAAATGTTCCATACCAAAATCAGAAAAAAACACTTAAAATTAAGAAATGCTGCCGTTATTTCCTAGTGATCACTGTGATGTTCCCAATAGAAACCACAAAAATCACCAAGTTGATTGGTATAACCTCCATAAATTGGGATATAAACCGTAGAAATTAGAAACTAAAACTATAGTTAATCCATGTCAATCCATTATATATCCAAAAACTATTCAAAAACTATAATCCATTGGGATATTAACACTCACTTTTTGATTATCCCCCGAAGAACCCTATTAACTATGGTAATAAGTATCATAAACCATAGTTATTGGAGTTATGTTCACCAACTTAGCTATCGACCGGGGGCCCCACATTGTGAGTGCACCCAGTTATATATAGTTATGTGTCAAAACCATAAGTTTCATTAAGTTGATGGTTATAAACCTGTATAAACCCCCATAATTTGGGATGTGAACCCTAAAAACTATAAACTCAAATTATAGTTAATCCAGTATATATCCAAAAACTATAATCCACTGGGATATTAACACTAACTTATTGATTATCCCCCTAAAAGCCCTATCAACTATAGTAATAAGTATCATAAATCCCTGAGTTCCTGGTTATAAACCCGTATAAACTCCCATAAATTGGGATATGAACCCGAAAAACCAGTATAAACCCCCATAAATTGGGATATGAACCCTAAAAACCATGGTTAATCCCTTTTTGGGGTCCAATGGAAACTTCGCCCAGGAAGTGTCTGTGGTTATCATCCCGAGGGAACTGCCTTGGTCCACGCCGTCAGTAGGAGTCCGGGATTTCTGTGGAAAATCCCAATCATCAATTTTAGATTGGGATTTTACACTATAAACCATCCAGTTTTTTTGGGGGTACCCCCATTTTAGGAAACCACCATATAACTCTAGTTTTTAGATGTTTTTTAGGGATTATATCCCAACTTATGGGGGGCAAAGAACCCTGAACTTCGTGAAATTTCTGAGCTTTATGTTGGTTTTCATTGGGTATTTGATGATACTATCAGTAAAAAAAAGGGCACTTGGCCATGAAAAATAGGGATGCTGGGGCGGTTACTACTACTTACTACTACTTACTACTACTTACTACTACTTACTTACTACTACTTACTACTACTTACTACTACTTACTACTACTTACTACTACTTACTACTACTTACTACTACTTACTACTACTTACTTACTACTTACTCCTACTTACTCCTACTACTCCTACTTACTACTACTTACTACTACTTACTACTACTTACTACTACTTACTACTACTTACTACTACTTACTACTACTTCCTACTACTTACTACTACTTACTACTACTTACTACTACTTACTACTTACTACTACTTACTACTACTTACTACTACTTACTACTACTTACTACTACTTACTACTACTTACTACTACTTACTACTACTTACTACTGCTTACTGCTGCTTACTGCTGCTTACTCCTGCTTACTACTACTTACTACTACTTACTACGACTTACTACGACTACTACGACTACTACGACGACTACTACTACTACTACCACTACTACCACTACTACCACTACTACCACTACTACCACTACTACCACTACTACAAACAACAAAACCACCAAATTTGTATAAAATTCTATCCAACCAGTAGAGTCGCACTGGAGACCAAGGTGGTGCCCCCATGAGCCAAATTGAAACCCTGTCAGTAGTTTAATTGGGATCCATAAGGTTTTCAAAGCCACAAACATACCACTTTGTAAGATATGAATTTTGTGGTGTGTTGTGCTGGTGTTGACTGGATGATGTTAACACCAACCAATATAAGTTTTTGGCCTTCAAATATAGAGCGTGAATCATTGAAGGAGGAAGATCACCAGCAAAATATGGGATAACTGTCAAAAATACCTAAGCGATAGGGATTGTCTTCATGAGCCCATGATAGGAAGACCTATTCACCAACTAATATAAAGGGATAGGCTTTGTTCAAAATGATGGATGGGGACCCAATTTTTAAGGGAATCTCAATGAGGGAAATTGCAACAAGTTTGGGTTAGGATTTCATGACTGGTTGGTGGTTTGGAACATTTTCTATTTTTCCATATATTGGGAACAATAATCCCATGTGACTAATATTTTTCAGAGGGGTTGAAACCACCAACCAGAACTTTGTTTGGTGTGTGTGTGGACCTAGAAACAGGTGAAACTGACAGAAAGAAACTTAATCACCGGCTTTGAATATCAATGTTTTGAACAGATAGCTAATCTATAAACGGAAAAATCACATGTTTCTTTATTGGATGGTAATTACGTTAGATCATATGAATATCTCAGTCGAGTTCTGTGTTGGTGTTTAACCCACTTACTGTCGAGTTGTAAGTTGGTAATGCGAAGCAAAGAAAAGCATGCACCCCGCTCAATGATACAGGGGTTGTCGGAATAGTTATGATTCCCATCATAGATTTGATCCCCAATATTAGAAAGTGGGTGATCTTGATGACCTTGGTGAATCTTTACAGTTTCGTTCATTGAACTGCTTTCTGACTGGAACCGCCACATTTCATCATACCGGAGGAAAAACATGATTCTCTGTAGAAAAACATGAGAGAACTCACTGATTTCCCGCGGATGCTCCATGATTTTGCCATGAAAAGCGAGGAGTTTGGTGATTCGCTTCGTGACGGATTCGGCCACAGAAGCCGAGGGCTTCAACATCACCTGGACGCTGGGGATGCAACGGGAGCTGGGCCAAGTTGGGCCATAGGGACTTTTCGGTGGAAAGGGAAGTGCCCTCTGGTAAACTAGCATAGCTATTGAAAATGACCATTTATAGTGGATTTACCCATTGAAAATGGTGATTTTCCATAGTTATGTTAGTTTACCAGAGGGTAATCCCTATGGCCCAAGTCCAAGTTGGCCCAACTATCCCCAAAAACAATGCCATAAAATGCCATAAACCCATATGGCACGTCCCTGTCCGAAAAATCGGCATTGTTTTTGTGTGGGTAGAACCAATGCCATAAACCATCCCGAAAATCACAATTTTTATGGTTGTTATGTAGAAATCAATGAGAATTTAATAATTTCAAGACCCTAAAATGGAGGTACTGTATCATAGTTTTGGCCATGTTTTGTGGGGATATTCCTTGCATAGCAATAATAGGCCTTATATATATATATATGATAGGTAACTCCAATTTAGGTTCCTGAAATGGCCATTGAAGAAAGGGAAGTAATTACTTGGAAAAACATAATGAGGTGATTAAATGGCGATATTAAAGTCCCAAAGAATAGTGATTTTTTGTTTGACTTCATGGAAATTTAAAAGGATTTAACCAAGTTATTAACATTATTAACCAAACTTGAATGGGAATTCAGCAACAGAAATGGTGATTTAATGAGAATTTTCATGAGGCTAATCAAATATGAACTAAAGTGACTAACAAAGCAACAGAAAGGGATCATTTGGGGTAAACTATAACGATCTCACTGTTCCCCATCATTGGAATGATGGTTAGTACGGGGTAACTATGCCAAAGTCTTCTTAACTCAGATTGGTGAATTATTACAATTTACCCAGGTCATTACTTGGAAAACCTAGTGTGACAAACCCATAATGAACCATCCCATTTACCAACCATTTGGGGCTCACTTTTCATCATTTTTCATCATCCCGAATAGGATACCCAATGATAAGCGTCTATTGGGGATGGTTCATGACGGGTTTACCACATTATTTTAGATTACTAAATGGGCGAATGTCGAAAAATTTGAACGATGGTTTCTACATGTGATAATTTCCCAGCTTGGATGATTAGTGAAGATAGTATCTTCGATTGTACATAATTTCATTGCCGGTGAAGGGCCACTTGGAAGCACAGTTCGGCTTTTTTCTGTGGGTATATAGTTATACCGGCCCCATCCCAACTCAGCTATAACCATGGATTGTACCCATTTGTAGCCTCAACGGCACTCCTTTACTATGTCATTATGCGATGAATTCAGCTGAATAAATGCAAGTCGGATGCCCATAGTTGGCTAAGTTGGCAGAAATAAGTCGATTATTGACTAAGTAGATTACCTAAGTTGGTAGAAATAGTAGATTACATAGTAGATTTCCTAAGTCGGTAGAAATAGTTTATTACCTAATGGATTACCTAAGTTGGTTATGAATCTTGTGATTGCTTCTTTACCTTCTGGCTAGGGTCTTTGGTATACACATCCATAGTTGATGGGGTTTTAAAAACAACTTGGGGGTGCATGCCGGTTGGCAAGTGGTAAACGACCATGGTTTAAAGGCCCTGCATTGCAGCCATGAGCAGCGGATCGAAGCCAGGGACTACATCAAGGACAGGGCTGGTGAAAAAGACCCAGCTCAAGATGACGGAAGATGAGAAGCTGAGGAAATCCAAGGAGATCCTGGAACAGAGAGAGCTCAGGAATGTGAAGGCAAGGAGCATCATCCTACTTCACAATGAGGAGCTGCGCAACAAGAAGGCCGAGGCGCTCGAAGAGCCGGGGTTTGACCCATGAATATGTTGTTTCTTTACTGATACTTACCTATGATCAATTGGCTGAAGTCGAATCATGTGTGAAACCATCAGTGTACAGCGACCCCAAGAATTTTCTCCATCCAAAAGATTCGTTCAGCTAATATATACTTAATATCGATTACTATTATAGACTACCAGTAGTACCGCACAAGGCGGTGGCGGAAGTTTCAAATATGAAACCTATAGGAGAGGTTGGCTGTTGTGAATCACGGATGGCAGAGCGAACGAATTGATGGACCAAAAGGCGGCTGAGGCTCTAAGTCTCCTCTCTTTCTCTCTCTTTCTCTCACTACCCATTTACCTAGCTACCTACCTACCTATCTAATCTAATCTAATCTGATCTAACCTTATCTAATCTAACCTAATCTAATCCAATCCAATCCAACCCAGTCCAATCTAATCTATCTATCTACCTATCTATCTATCTACCTATCGATCTATCGATCTATCGATCTATCTATCTATTTATCTATCTACCTGACTATCTCTCTATCTTTCCGTCTTTCTATCTTTATATCTACCTATCTATATTCCTATCTACCTATCTATCTATCTGTCTATCTATCTATCCATCTATCTGTCTATCTGCAAGCTTGAAAACGCAGATATTTTGCGAGACTTCCTCAGACTTGACCACATCAAAAACGAAACAATTCTGCGAGACTTCCTCAATTTTTGAACTTGACAACATCAAAAACGAAACAATTCTGCGAGACTTCCTCAATTTTCGAAATTGACAACATCAAAAACGAAACAGTTCTGCGAGACTTCCTTCAAAAATGGAAAGTTGAGTGCAGAGCTGACGGCCTCGTACCAATGTGTTTTGCGATTTTTTAATCCATTTGTCTAAACTATTGCGCCTGCCACGAAAAAGTGATACCGGGTCATACGAAGCGCCACACCTGTCACGCAAAATCATCTCAGCAAACCTGAAGATCTGATGCTCCAAAATGCAACCCCTCTCAGGAAATCAATCAGCGCGCGGACCTCCTAACAGCTCTGATGAACATGTCTCTTGTACTGCGCCTGCCAGATCCTCTTCAAATGCCCCACGCCTGCCATCGATTTTGGAAAACCCTCACGTTTTGCTCACTTTGGACAAGGTGCACAATCCCTTGCGCCTGCCACGCAAAACGACATCTGAACGTCCAAAACTGGTCCGAACATGTAGAGTTTTTAACATGTTGACCTCGAAATGTGCTTCGCGCCACAACGGCGTGCACTTTTTCGACATCGCAACTTCCAAAAGTGGTCCGAACGTGAGGTGCTTTGCACATTTTGACTTCCAAATGTGCTTCGCGCCACAATGGCGTACATTTTTTCGATATCGCAACTTCCAAAAGTGGTCCGAACATGGGGTACTTGGTACATTTTGACTTGGAAATGTGCTTCGCGCCACAACGGCGTGCAGTTTTTCATCTCTCATCTGGCCAGCTGGCTCCGCACCCGCCGCTTTAGCCAGCCCACTTTTCGACCCTCCGGAGCCACAAATCATTGGAAAAACCGAGCGTTGCGCGACTTTCCTACCTTTTCGCCCACTTTCTTCGGAGACTTTCTCTTTTTGATCTTCTTTCTTCTTCTCTTCTCTTCTCTTCTCTGACTCTTCCCATCTCTGCTTTTCATCTGTTCATATTGTCGGAAGATGTCGGAAGTTTGACTTCTAAACTTCCTTCGACTAAAGTCAGCTACTATATACTAATATTTAATCATTAGCTAATTATGATAATATAAGGACCAATACTATTAACTATTTTGAGTCATTCAACCCACCCGCTGATCTCAGGAAAGTGACTGACCAGGCCATTACCTTGGCTTCAGATCCAGTGGTCTCTGGTAGGCCAGGAGACTCAGGGAACCCATGAGAAGTGAGGCATTGCTGTGATTCAAAAGTGGTGGATATTACATGGTGATTTCATGGGATTTCATTGAAGATATATGGGGATTTATTGGGATTCACTGGCCTCTCATGGGATTTGATGGAATTGATGGAATTGAATTGGTTGTAATTTGTATTTGCTTGGATCTAATCGGATAAACATCCGTCTTTCTTTCTATGAATGGAATTTAAGCAGCAAAAAATGTGTTTTTGTATTATTTAATGGGGTTGGTCATATGATTTCTATCTATGGACCCATGACGGATGAGAAAGTGGAAATTCACCCGCAAAATATAGGTCATAGTTGTTTCAAGACGATCAGGAAATCGAATTGAACCAACAAAAAGGTTTGTTTAGTAGGCTATAATCCTGTGCGATGGGGATATGACTTATATGGGTCCATGAAGATTTATGCCATTTTGATGGGAGTACATACTATTAAGAATTATAATATTTTGCGCAGCATCGAAGATTTGCAAGGATATTTTGTGAATTTTGTGAGCACTGATTGCATCCAGTAGTGACAGTAGTGTCATGTTCGGTGAAGACGTTGACAAGAGCTGCTCCCCTGGTTCCCCCCTCGCCACCCAGTCCCGAGACAAGTTTTCGCGAAGTTTTAGCAGTTAGCAACCCTGGTAAGTCCCTGATTCGTGGGTAATCCGAATCCGACTACTCTGGTTACTAGGCAATTACCAAGTGGGATGATCCTCCAAGCAACTCATTCAGGGTTTGGGGTATCACCATTCCATGTGGTTTTCGCTGATGGGAGGTTCCTCGATGCTGCCGGCAAATATTGGTGGTGCTGTATGTCCCATTTCTGATCCTATAATGATATTGATATTATACATATATATACATATCTATATATACATATATGTGTGTTGATTTATTAGTCACACATAAAATATATAATTATATATATATATAATTCGCACGTATATATCCATATGTACCCCCATCCAGTGGTTCCTTCTGTTTCGTCCCATCCCAGGATTATTTGATCAGCCGAGCGCGAAAAAAATGTGCGTACGGGGCTACAAACGCCTCAAGCCTGGCTGGCCCGTGGTCCGCCATGACGTCAATGGGAGCAGCAAAAGAAGGTGATATCCTAGCGATGACCCCATTGCAATACCGAAATATGTGAGGCATCATTAATGATCATTAGTGGATGATAATGATGGCTGTCAAAATTGAGTATGAATATTGGTTAATAATGATCTGGTTGGTGGTTTGGAACATTTTTCCATTCAGCTGGGAATGTCATCATCCTAACTGACGAACTCCATCATTTTTCAGACAGGTGGCTCAACCACCAACCAGGGTTTGTTAACATCAATTCAGAACTTCGAAACGGAGGCTTGCGGGATCCAACCTGAAACGCCCACCTTAAACTGCTGCTGGTTGAGCCATCCGAGTTGGGGTATCCACCCCTTGGGTACAAGTATACAAGAAGGAGACTGAGCTAGTTTAATTTGATGATTGAATTCCATATGTTGATTAGTTGAAGCTTAAACATGTTGCTGGTGCAACCGCATGTTTGATAAGTCATTTCATTTGATTCCATCATGGTATGATATGAGCGACAATGAATTTGTTTTTCCAACCAATGTCTAAGTGATGGTAATTCCCTAAAAGTAGAGTTAATCTCATTTGATGCTTAAATTCCATATGTTGATTGGTTAAAGCCCTAAAAATATGTGGTGTTGTTAATTCCTACATCAATGGTCATTCCAGGATCCTAAAATGGAGGTACTGTACCATATAAGGCCATATTCTGGGGGTATATCCCCTTACATAGGCCTTATACAGGCCTTATATATGGTAGGTACCTCCAATTTAGGTTCCTGAAATGGCCGTTGACTACATGTTCATAGTGAATTTCCCCATGTTGATGATCCCTTCCCGTGCCATGGCCACGGACCACGGCGCTGGATCTGCCGAGTTCCTCCCAGTGTCCGCTCAACGGCGGCAGTGCGGAGTGGCCGGGTCCGATGGTCAGCGAGGCCAAAAAGTCGCCCCCGGTGGCTGAGCATCCCAAATATGGTGGTTTCAACCCCTCTGAAAAATATTAGTCAATGGGAAGGATGACATCCCATATATGAAATGGAAAAATAATTTGAATACCCTCTGGTAAACTAACAGTTTGCTATGGAAAATGGCCCATGGAAATAGATGGTTTACCGAACTTCAAAATGGATGGACTTTCCAGTTCGCTATGTGAAAAATAACCAGATGGTATAGTGTGATATTCGACCTATAATGGATATAAAATACTATAAAATATTTTGTTATATATGATATTTGATGTATAGCATTATTCGATATAGAGTATTGTTTTTTTCCAAGCATTATTCGATATAGAGTATTGTTTTATCTTCCAAATATCTGGGATAAAAGGCAGGGTTAATGGCTGAAAGGCAGCATGAGTCTTTTAACGTTGCCAATAGTCTCACAATCCAAAAAAGGTATAGGACAATCAATGGATCGATTTAATCATCATTTCAAGGGCTTGTAAGCATGAAAAATATATGTGGATGTAAAAACTGATCAAATCTGATGAATGATTGCTGGTTCATGATTCTAGATGGCTTATACCCCAAGTTCCTGGGAGATCCTGTGGGTAAAAATGGTACCCTCTGGTTATGACTAACAGTTTGCCATGGAAAATTGCTCATTTACAGATGATTTTTCCCAGCTATAAACCTCCATTTGTCATGGATTTTCCAGTCCGCTATGTTAAATAACCGGGTGGTAATTTACATTGTTTTGTCTTCCAATAATCTTATGCAATCCTAAAATCTTGGATAACTAATTGTGTGATGTGGGATAATGGCTGCTGGGGGGTTGATATTACCCTCTGGTAATTTAACCTAGCTATTGAAAATCACCATATTTAATGGGTATATCATATATAAATGACAATTTTCCATAGCTATGTTAGGTTACCAGAGGGTACCTGATTTTTTGAGAATCATAACTCATAATGAGGATTCCAGTCTTAGCCAGTACAAGGTAGTACCCCCCTCAGCTTTTTTCGTTTGCTCATAACCCCCATGGACAGATGTATCCACCCATATACCCTAGGAGTTACAAAGCAACTAGGAACTCTGGGGCACCAACCGCAAATCTCTGGGAGGATCAATGGATTGATTAAGAAAAGGATGATGTGACAGCCTTCTGGGAGATTTTAAAAAACGAGATGATGGGTGATAATATGTATGTTCAAATGCATCGTTTTATTAAGTATACATTATGGTATCTTATATGTTCCAACCCGACGCTTCTTTGTATATCCTGAGACATTGGCTGATTTGGGATGAGTGTGGGGATTCGTGA
Source organism: Cladocopium goreaui (assembly GCA_947184155.2). NCBI lineage: Eukaryota > Dinophyceae > Suessiales > Symbiodiniaceae > Cladocopium > Cladocopium goreaui. The sequence continues at coordinate 259,646 of CAMXCT020006830.1, read as the reverse complement.
TGATTTCTTTGGGACAATATTGGATGAGCTGCCATTTCGGTCTAGGTATGTGATTTTTGACAACCAAAAAAGTTGGCAATAAACATCAAGGGATAAAGGGGAGGGAGCTGCAACATGTTATCTCCTTTATTGAGGGTCAAACTGAAAAGATGTGATCAAACTGGATCAAAAATCCTGGCCTTTGTTGGAAATTTACTACAGGTGACCCTTCAAAAATCGCAGCTAAAAGCCATTCTCCCCTGACAAATTTCTATTAAATCAGTCCATTGAAAAATGTTACTTTCAGTCTTGGATACTGCCATCAGACATGTTTCCCGTCTTTGAAATTCAGAGAGTCAAGAGTCAGAATGGGCCATGTTAAAAGAATGGGCGAGCCAATTTTCAGAATCACTGGTGAACTCACATGCTGCATATCACCACCAGACTGTATTTACTTTTCACCACTAGGCTCTGATTTCAACATTATCAAATGAACAAAACTGGCAATGGAAAATCACCCATGATTTCCAGGATGATTGATGTTCCAGTGTGAAAATTCCGAACAAATTGGATTTTTTTTACCCATGGCACTGGGAATTTCCTTCAAATGGTTCAGAAAATTCACGCGATCCGCATATCGTCCCGGAGGAACCAAGAAAAGTTCTAAAACCGGAGAGCCAAAAGGGATATAGGCATCATTGGATGAAAACATCACAGATGGGATAAACATGTAGGAGACCTACGGATATTTTTTCGTAATGGAGGAATGTGAATCCCAGTTTCAAAATCATGGTTTTCTTCAGGGTATCCAACGGTGGCCACGATTTTCAGCAGAGATCCCTGGCGTAATTATTTCGCCATTTTCCGATGGCAGCCGTGCAGTATCAAATTAGCTGTTGACGCATGACCCACAGGTAATTTGCATCTAGTCATGAGTCATCACAAAAAGGAAGAAAATCAACAGTATGTGCCAATGTCAAAATCTATTTCAGAGGTCTAATCACTCTAGTTAATTCATTAATTCCCTGTCAAGAATACATGGACGTCTTTTCCTCACAACTGAGTGCCCACCGTGCCCAAAAACATTGGGATCTAACGCCTAGGATTGATCAATGGTGCATTCGCTGAACCAAACCAACCAAATTTACCGGCAGCATATCGAGATTTGAATGAATTTAACAATTTCACCATCCATAATTCAGCGATTCAACCATAGTCAAAACCATCTTCAACCCTCCAAAATTCAGTCCAACTCACTTTTCTTAGCATCAAAACATGCCAGGTGCTGGTCCCCATGAGTTTTTGTGTTTAACCTTTTGCGGCGCCAAGCCTCGCGCCTCGCGCAACGTAAGCTTGCACTTGCGTGCCATGGCGGTGGAAGCAGATTCTTGGAATAGACATCAAGGGGATACTCTCTAGTTGATTTACCCATCAATAGCATGGTGATTTTCCATAGTTATGTGTGTTTCCCAGTGGGTATCTCAAGGGGATATCAGGGGTATATGATGGGTATATCATGGGCTATTGAATAACCATATAGTTACATAATTATTGAATGTGTTACTGTTAATATATTAATAGCCTGTGGCTTTAAACAAATAACCAACAACAATGTGGACTTATAATGATTTATGAGGATATTATTGGGTAATTGGGAATATAATGAAGATTATGTCCCATTATGGTGATGGGCTGTTTATTTTTTTAAGGGAATGTATGATGATTAATGAGGATGAACCAACAAAATGTGGATATTGATGGGACTAGATATAATAGGCTTTACCCTTTGGTAAATTAACATAGCCATTGACAATGGCAATGTATGCTTGGTTTGCCTATTCAAAATGGTGATTTTGCATACCTATGTTAGCTTAAATATCATGGGATTCATATATACATATCACCGACAATCGATTTAGCTTCTGGTAATTGAACATCGCTTATGGCAATGGCCAATTTACTTCGATCTCACTTCAGCCATTAAAAAAAACTGATTGGTGATTGTTTATTGGTGAATATAGGGACTTAACTACTAGCGAAATTATGAGGGGCTCTACGATAACCCATACTAATCTAAGTCCCTATAAGTGTTGCTAGTATACTTTGAGAACAGTATGGCGTCCGACTAGTATGGGGGTCTATAGTTCTTCCCGTTCCCATTCTGAATCGCGGGTCCCAGCGATTTCGCGGAAAATTCCTGCGCAGATTTCCAGCGTTTGCGCGCAGCGTTCCTTTCAGGACAAGCTTCCCATTTTCTTCGTTGAGAATCCCGACGGGCGCCTCGGCCAGCTGGGGAATAACACCCAACATCACAAGGAAAAACAGCCATGTTTGATGAGGTAAATCAACTATAAATGGTTGGTGGTTTGGAACATGAATTCTATGACTTTCCCATCATATTGGGAATGTCATCATCCCAACTGACGAACTCATATTTTTCAGAGGGGTTGAAATCACCAACCAGAATAATTAGATATCATAACTATGATACAATCACCAGAACTATACATGTTATCGATGGCCATGTTCAATAGTTGTGGCACATTTTCCAGCTGCTTTCCAGTCAGCTCAAGTGACTCAAGCATCATTGTGCGCCCCTGGCATCCTGGCACCCAAGCGATACGGTGGATGCGAAATCGAAAGCCACCAGTTGATAGGTGGTTTATCCATGTAAAAATCCCTTTTTTTATAGGGTTGAAAAACCATCCTTTAGGTGAGGAAGGATTTCGCAACCATCGACAGGTTGGAAAAGTTGGTTTTATATGAGGGGACTATCATCGAACTAGCATCCTGGAAACAGGTTCCTATCCTTTCGGGGGTTACTATAGTATGTAACTCCCCGCGCATTTCATTGGTGAAATTGCAATGTGCCTTGTTGCACAAAGAAGTCAGGTTAATCTATATTCGAATTCTCAAACCAGGTTTCTTAATCCAATACAACGGGAAACCTGTTTAAGGTTTGTTAGTTACATCCCGATGTTCTTCTTCGATCATGACTTAACTTCCAAAAATAACAACCCAGTGTGGGGGAAGCCGTGGTGAAGGGTAGGTACTTCACCGGCAAGTAGATTGTTGGTTACATATCCCATTACCCTCTGATTTATGATAGGGTCAGTTTATAACCCCAATAACTGTGGTTTATAAGTGATATATCTATAGTTAATGAGTTTACAACCAAATTATAACCAATAGCTAAGTTGGGGGCCACATAACTCCAATAACTCACTATGCTTTATCATACGCAAATAACGAACTAGTTGATGGGGTTTATAAACCAACAAACATAACTGGGGGGCCCCACATTGTACCTAACATAGCTATTGAAAATGGCCATAGAAATACTTGATTTACCTATTCCAAATGGTGATTTTCCATAGTTATGCTAATTTACCACAGGGTAAATCCCATCTAATCCCGTTAATCCCCATTAAATCAACACTAAGTGAGTTCTTCCCAAATTATCCAAAAGTCATTTCCATATCCAAAACTCTCAAATCCCATTATAATAGGCCTAAGTTGCAGTTGGACTTTCACATATGAAGCCAACAATTCGCCGTGATTATTCCGATGTCGATCACCTCGCTTTCCCAATTTGTTTATTTCACTTACCAAGTGGTGATAACCCTGGTATTTGCCAGCCATGGAAATATTATGTGTTTTACGGGCTACATACATAATATTATATTTATATACATACATTTATAAATATATATATATATACATATATATATATATACATACATATATATACATAGTTGCAGATATATATAATATAATGTTATGTATAATATGTAATTTAATTTATATTATATAATATAGTTTTTAATATCTTATATATTATATTATATTTATAATATAATACATGATATATAATATTTCATTTTTAATACAAAATATAATATCATATATAATTTAATTTAATGTAATATCATATCATATATAATATAACATAGTTTAATATAATATAAGATAATATAATATAATATAATTTAATTTAATACAATATGATATAATTTAATTTAATATAATATAATATTATTTGATTTTTAATATAATATAATATCATATAATACAATACAAGACAAGATAATATAAGATAAGATTATACTATGTGTATGTATATATATATGATATTTGGATTCTAGACCCTTACTAACTGGGATGCACCCCAAAGAACCATTCCATTCCCTCCCAGGACCATCGACGGTGTGGCGGGCGCGGACTCCATCGCTCCTCCACCGGCGAATCCACGGCTCTGGTGCCATCACTGCAATACGCAGCTGGAATTGCGCGGGCCCACGGTCCCCGAGTTATGGTAGCGGCAAAGTCATGGGGATCTAAGATATCCGAGGGTGGTTTCATGGGATTGAGCTAAGTTGGTTTAGTTCATGAAAATCAGTCAGATTTGTGGGGCACCGATGGAGTGACGAAGCGAAACACAACTGCTGGCCACTTGGGAGGAAACCCTATGGAATACCAGGATTTTGATCAATAGGTCATACATACGGTCATTTACGGTCATTTTCGCACTAAGGATTCTTGTGGGATGGATGTTGATCTACCAATAAAGGATGTTGTGGGGTTGTCGAATGGGGGCAAACCTTCTATTCATCAACCAACCAGTAGGTGTAATTACTGGAAAGGGGTCAATTTTCTTTTAGAAAATGATGATATTGGCAAGCACCTCCTCGTAAGAAGGGGATGATTACCAAGAACATACCAGGTGTTTGGTGAATTCTGAACACTTTGCTGCTTAAATCCACAACAAATGTGGTGCTCAGGTGCTCAGTCACAAGTCGCTTAGCCAACCGGGCACGGCATCTGGGAAAACCTTGGATGTGCAGTTTAGCTCCTTTTTTCCACTATACATATCGGAATATATGCTAACCAGATTCACAAATGTCACAAATGCGTTCTGTGTTAACAGGGCCGCTCCAAGATTGGCAAGATTCAGCATTTCAGAATCTCACCATCATCCATATCCCAGTCATAAATTGAATGTCTCTTGTGATATTCTATTCGATGCTTCGGAGGCAGCGGTTCGGAGCTATGGGTGTTCCATGCTCAATAGGAAGCCCGTTGGAACTCAGCATCTCCTAAGCACCTGAAATCCCATTGAATCTATGGTTCCCACAATGTGGGGCCCCGTTTATGATAGCTAAGTTGGTGCACATAACTTCAATAACTATGGTTTATGGTACGCAAATAACTATTATAAAGTTATTGGGGTTTATAAACCAACGTTCACATGGGGGCCCCACATTGCATGATCTTCCCAGCTATAAACCTCCTCGGGGATTTCCCAGCCATGTTTGGTGCAAAACGCACCTTCCCCCCGACGCCCAGTGCCGCCGGAGCATCCTACGTCCAGTGCTACCTTTGCAGGTGCTGCGCATGGGAATTTCATGGTGTTATGAGGACAATGGGGGTTCGGTATAGTTAGTTTATGTTAATATATGGGAATATCATTCATAGATTATGATGGATTGGTGATTATTTCGGATTGATAACTATTGACTAACCATTTCGGAAGCCAATCTAATGTTCCTGTGATTTTTCATGGATGGTCTAAGTCCCAAAAAATACTGATTTCATGGGATTTCATGGTGATTTTGAAGGATCCATTGGGTGTGTTTTTTGGTGACTGTTGATTTCCCCGGGATTCCCGCACCGATGGGGAATCAATTTGAGGAGATTTGGGTAATCAATTTGTGATGTAAGCAGTAAATTGCTCGCACACAACGATCACATGTTGATTTTTCCGGAGAAAAATTAGAAAGGTTGAGATTTTTCGTACACAGCAAACATTGCGGATTACGGGAAGCTCGCCGATGAGCCTTTTTGACCAGGAACTTGATCTCTCGCCGTGTCGCTTTTTTGCACAAGATCGGGCTTTGCAGCGATGCGCCGTGACCAATGTGGCAAGCATCAAGCAGGAAAAGATGAGCTCAATGAAGCTGGTGGAGGATTCCACGCTGGGCTTGAGGCCGAAAGACTACCCAGATCATCTCCAATAAGAAGCTCTGGGAGTTGTGGGCCGCCAACGTGGAGTTCTCTACTCTGTCACAGATGAGGATCGCCAGGGCAGAAACGAGATGCAATTCAAAATGACATTTGTCGAGGCATGCGTGTACTCCTGGAGCCGCCACGCGTACTGCAAGATAGTACAGTAATGTACAATACAGTTTTTATTTCAAGTCGTCCAGTAGCTGTTTGTTGTTTGTTGTGTCCCGCTTCTCTTGTATTGCTTCGACAGATCTTTGACTGGGAGTTGTCCTTTGGAGTTTGGCCATTCCAGTAGTATTGTTTGGACCCAATGCCGCAAACTTTGGGGGTGTTCAATTCAGTTTGCCACATCAATTATACACGTGTATCCATTTTGCATCTATGCATCATCCCCCATGCTTGGGCAATTTTGGGATGGAATGCCCTCTGGTAAACTGACATAGCGATGGAAATCGCCATGTTTTTTTTGCAGTAAATCATCTATCTATTCCTATGGACCATGTATACCATAGCTATGTTTACTGGATGGAATGTGTATCATTTTTCTTGGGTCAGGTGACTGGTCACGACGTTTCTTTTGTAGCAATAGGAAGAAGGAGAAAATGTGGTAAAGCCATGGACAAATCCCATCGGTTGCTGGTAAAATGCCATTAACATCCCCATTAGAATCCCAAAAATTGTCATTAAAATTCCATTGCCCTCTGGTAAACATACAAAAAACTATGGAAAATCACCATGTTTAATGGGTAAATCAACTATAAACGGTGTATTTTCAACAGCTATGTTTGTTTACCAGAGGGTAACTTCCCGTAAGATCGCCTAGTGTGGCCATAAACCATACCATTAACAAACCATGACTGGGAGTTTACATCATCCCATTTCTAGGTGTTTCTTCAGTGCCGATTTCATAAATTTCAAACTTCTGCATTGGGTTGACCACATGATCCTCTTTTTATGGCAGATGTTTTCCGGGCAGTGGCTGCGATCTACCCCTGGTGGTTGATGATTAGTTTGGGGATTATACTGCTACCTTTGAAAAAATGGGGATTATAACAAACCAATAGGGAATCCCTACAAGCCAACCAGTATAATGAAATGATAGGGGGATTTTGAAACATTGCTCGGCTGGCGATTTGTTTTTTCCATCACGGAAATTGATCG
>CAMXCT020006830.1:237500-250000 GCA_947184155.2 Cladocopium goreaui | reverse complement strand
CCATTACAAATGCCCCCCGATTTTCCACCATCTTTCCACCATGCTTCGGAGGACCATGAACGCAGTGCTGACGGGAAGTCAATTAGGTGGCAGAACCATGAACATGTTGTGCACCGTTGGGAGGCCCAGGACCTGTAGGATCCCATAGGCTCCAAGGTTGATGGTAAGTGGCTGTCATCAACCATGGCTGAACAATCCCTCATTTAGTTCGATTTTCCCAGCTATAAACATCCATTTATAACTTCCTAGCTAGCCATGTCCGATTACTGAGTGTGATGTTTAGATATGTTTAGTAACTGTATGAAGGAGAGAGATTTTAGTGATTCTAGCAACAAAAATGGTGGATGAACGGAGCGATGAACGGAGCTATGAACGGAGCTTATAAGAGTTTCCCAACAGATGGTGGTGTAAGCTGGAATCCCCAACAGCAAGCTGCAGAAAAAATGTTTTATAGCAGCCTGTGCCAATGTTGCCTATCACATTTCGTTTTTTCAACCCACTTGCGACCAGTTTTTTGGGATTTTGGACCAATTCCATCCCATTTCCAGATGGGTATGTCGGTGCCCTCAGGGCCATCGGACTCCTTAAATTCACTAGTTTTACGATGGACGCAGTGAGTTTAAGGTCCAGAAATGGATGACAGCCGCATCCAGGCAAGATATGGTTTTTTCGTGGCAAAAAATGTTCATGAAGAACATGAGCATTCAGCATATAGCCAGGATTTGGAACCTATTTTTGGACAAACCCACATAATTCAAAGGCATCCCATTTGGAACCTGGTGGAGCCTCCATGGTGACCTTTTTGTTATAGTTATTAGCCGTTTCCGGCTGGAAACTTCCGATGATATGCCATGATATGCCTATGAATGTTATGATTGGTGATTTCTGCGTTGATGAAACCTAGAACGGCTGAAGGGAAAAATCACACGACGCTCCCATATTTTGGGGGTAAAACCCATGCTTTCAACCGTCATTTTTCTGACAAAGCAATGGAATGAAACCACAAGTGACAAAGGATGCACCACCACAATACTCCAGGCCCCCTGTCGAGTTTCTGGGGAATACAACTATAGGTGTAGCATTTTTTTACAAGGGGATAGCCTCAATCTGCCCATCCACAGCCGGGTTCACAGCTAAGGTGTGCGGAACTTCAAATCTCGCTCCCTGGGGCACTGCGTGTGGAATCCTAGGGGGTCCCTGTGGACACCTGACAGCGGAATTTTTCCATAAATGGATCCCCAATAGCTGGATGGAGACTATTTCATGTATCTCATGGTTTTTATTGGAAAATCCCAATCTAATCTGGTTGGTGGTTTGGAACATGTTTTTCAATCTATTGGGAATAATACATAATCCCAACTGACGAACTCCATCATTTGTCAGAGGGGTAGGGTAGGTATACCACCAACCAGTAAATCATCATTTAATCTCATTTAACTACCATTAACAATCAGCAAATCCCACATTAACTATAAGTATATTATTGGAAAATCCCAACTAGTAATAGCTGGATGATTTTAGGGGTACCATTTTTGGAAAGCTCCATATCCCCAGGGTTGCGGTTTGCCACATGAATTTTGGTGCCCTTTGGGTGGCCATCACAGTTCGCCAGGCCAAGTGGGTGACGACGAAAATGGATCTCCCACTTTCAGAAAGCCCCCATTCAGAAAGATTCAATGTGGGGCCGCCAAACGTTATGTTTGTTGGCTTATAAACCCCATGAAAACTATAATAATGTGTGTAAACCAAAGAGAAATTGGAGTTATGTGGCCTCCAACTGAACGCTATCGTCAACGGGGCCCCACGACTTGTAGCTATTTGAACCTGTCCTTCCTGTCCTTTGGTGCGCCACTTCAGTCCGGAAAGGATCCCAGAAGATGAAGGGATTCGATGAAATTCCATGTGGGGTGATTTTTTGTACCTGCCATAAACCAACCATTGAATCATCAAATTTTTTCAGAAATAGGTGGATGGGTTGTATAAACCCTCGAAGTTGTAGGTGTATGGCAGTGGTGAAAACCCCATCTTCAGATATCTCAGATCACCACAAGATCCGTCCCCGAGGTATGTCCGATGTGGCCAATGCAACACGGTCTCAGATACTCGATCCGTGAGGGATGGGCGGTTGTGAATTTCACTGGTGAATTCTTTTCGCTTGTAACTATGGAAAAAGCATAGGAAAAACACGGGAAAATGGTGATTTCATGGGATTTATAGCTGATTTATGATAGCATTCAGTTGGTGAACATAACTCCAATGTCACTATGGTAAACATGGTACGCAAATAACGAACTAGTATTCATGGGGTGAATCTAAACCAACTTACAACTGCGCATCACATTGCAGGGGATAGTATTTTTTTGACCAGTTTTTTTTTGACTTGGCTCGCCATGGCTAACCATGCTCGCCGCTTATCGGTCTCCTGCTGTAAAACCTTTGGGAATAGCCATGGCCATCCCTACCCAAAAGTGACCATGCGACTGGGATACCATGTCCATGCGTTAACTACAACCGGTTGATGACTCTGTTTGGGATCAGCTGTTTACAGAAAAGCTGTTTACCCGCAGCACAGGCGATAGTTTAAACAGAAGAGAGAAATTAAATGTGGCAGAAATGTTGAGTCAATCAGAAAAGAGAAGCTATGCGGAGGAATCTACGTCAAGCGAGGCCGCGGCAGCCATCCAAAAGGTGTTTCGTGGTTGGACAGGACAGTCGATGGAAGCCTCAAGTCCAGATCTTTTGTAACACAAATTGGCTCCCCTCAGAAATAGCAAACATATGCGGACATGAAATCTTTTTGTAGCCCGTCTTTTGCTGTTGCCACTCACATCTTTTGCTGTTCCTATTGGAATCCCGAGATGCCAGGACACGTAGAAGATGGCACCCCCCAATGATGGAGCTCTTGGTTTTTAAGCCCCCTTCACGATAGATATTATATCTACCATAAAACATCATAAAACTAAAGTTCATGTTATGTTCACCAATATATAACTACAGTTTTCATAGTTAGTTTATAACTTATAAGCCAACTATACAAGGTGGCGCCCCCCAAATTATGTTTGTTGGTTTATAAGCCCATGAACTAGTTCGATAGATCATCAACAAAAACCATAGTCAACTAAATGCCAACTATAGCCAACTATAGGTTCAAACCTGCCACAGACCGTAGTTTTCATCCCACCAAAAGGTGCACCTAACCGTGGCGAGCTGGGATTTTTCCCCATGAATGGAAGATTGTTCATGGGAAAGTCATGGGTTTTCCCATAGGACAAGATGGGAAAATGTGGTTTGTTTGAATGGGAAAAAGATCAAGCCATTATAATGGCCTGGGGAACGCACAACTGGTTAGTTCACTCATCTTGCACCCAAAACTGCAACTGGAGTAGTAACTGGGTCTTATCAACAGGCCTGTTGTGATAACTGGTGGGTTCCCCCTATGACATCCACCCAGCTTTGGGGCACGAAGCACTCGTCACCAGCCATGGCCGGCCATGGCCCACCGTGCCACCAGTCCCTCAGGATGTCACGCACATCTATCACACCAATGTGACAGGCTGGGCCGGGGCGAATTTCCCGGACTTGGAAAAGGTCTCAAAAGAGGTGTGTGTTGACAAGATACAACGATATAATAATTAGTTATAATATACTGATATAGTATCTATACTGATGTATAATGATATCATATAGATCTATAGATATGATATGTTCAACAACTGCATATATATATACATGCATAATTATTTAGATAGACAACAGATTTCATGATTTTCGTCGGGTTGTCGTAGCTGCTGTTCTCATATGAATACCCATGCAGTGGGCCCATGGGTGAACGGTTGCTTTTGATGTATCTCCTTTTCAACTATTTCTAGCGAGGAGTTCACTATCCAGCTATTTTTTCACATGAGATTTACGGATAGTGGATAACATCATGGATAGTTAACCAAACCCATGCACGAAGCCAAAAAAACCATGGCAGCCATGAATTCACCGGGTCATGTGCAGCTTCTTGCTGGCACCTGGGGTTCAAGCGAGTTTGAATGGAATTCTTGTGATTTTGAATATCTCTTCCAATGCTTCAAGTAAATGTGTCGTTCCCGAGTGGTTCTGGAGAAACTCTGCAACTTCCTGAACACTCCAAAGTGGGGGACTTGAGACTTCTGTCCCAGAAAACTTTCGGAAAGGGTTTCCTCAAACTCATCACTTTCGAGGGGCATGTTCTGACCAACCCTGAGGACTCTTTGCAAGCTGCAGGGGTGCAAGACGGAGAGAACATAACTGCAGTGGCACAGCGCGCAAGCTTAAGTGCAACAACTCAGGCTTTTGCTCTGTGGTGCAGTGGAAGTAACAGAGTGGTGACCTGGGGTAGCCCACGCGCAGGTGGGGACTGCTCTGCAGTTCAGGATCAGCTCAAGAATGTGCAACAAATTCAAGCCACGGTTTCGGCATTTGGTGCGATCTTGGCCAATGGATCCGTCGTTACCTGGGGTGAGCCACGCTCTGGTGGTGACTGCTCTGCAGTTCAGGATCAGCTCAAGAATGTGCAACAAATTCAAGCCACATCTGGGGCATTTGCCGCGATCTTGGCCAATGGATCCGTCGTTACCTGGGGTGATCCAGACTATGGTGGTGACTGCTCTGCAGTTCAGGATCAGCTCAAGAATGTGCAACAAATTCAAGCCGCTGATCAGGCATTTGCTGCGATCTTGGCCAATGGATCCATCGTTAGCTGGGGTGATCCACGCCGCGGTGGTGACTGCTCTGCAGTTCAGGATCAGCTCAAGAATGTGCAACAAATTCAAGCCACATCTGGGGCATTTGCCGCGATCTTGGCCAATGGATCCGTCGTTACCTGGGGTGATCCAGACTATGGTGGTGACTGCTCTCCAGTTCAGGATCAGCTCAAGAATGTGCAACAAATTCAAGCCACGGTTATGGCATTTGCTGCGATCTTGGCCAATGGATCCGTCGTTGCCTGGGGTGATCCACGCTTTGGTGGTGACTGCTCTGCAGTTCAGGATCAGCTCAAGAATGTGCAACAAATTCAAGCCACGAATGGGGCATTTGCTGCCATCCTGGCCGATGGATCCGTCGTTACCTGGGGTGATCCACGCTTTGGTGGTGACTGCTCTGCAGTTCAGGATCAGCTCAAGAATGTGCAGCAAATTCAAGCCACGGCTTGGGCATTTGCTGCGATCTTAGCCAATGGATCCGTCGTTACCTGGGGTGAGCCACCTTCTGGTGGTGACTGCTCTGCAGTTCAGAATCAGCTCAAGAATGTGCAACAAATTCAAGCCACGGTTTCGGCATTTGGTGCGATCTTGGCCAATGGATCCGTCGTTACCTGGGGTGAGCCACGCTCTGGTGGTGACTGCTCTGCAGTTCAGGATCAGCTCAAGAATGTGCAGCAAATTCAAGCCACGGCTTGGGCATTTGCTGCGATCTTAGCCAATGGATCCGTCGTTACCTGGGGTGAGCCACCTTCTGGTGGTGACTGCTCTGCAGTTCAGGATCAGCTCAAGAATGTGCAACAAATTCAAGCCACGGTGTCGGCATTTGGTGCGATCTTGGCCAATGGATCCGTCGTTACCTGGGGTGAGCCACGCTCTGGTGGTGACTGCTCTGCAGTTCAGGATCAGCTTCGGTATTTGTAGAAGATGATTTCCGCAGCCTGAGCTTAAAATAGATGTGGGAGAAACACGCATTTATATGAGTCTATAGCGCCAACAATTTAATGGATATAGAACTTATGCAGCCAACAACTACCAACAATATGATAGGATATGGTATAGATGTTAGTTGACTGGTTTTTTGTGGAAGAAATGACCCACTACAACCCATGTATAAGGGGCTAACCAGTTATATATCTCGATGGCTCATCTAAGGATGATGTTCACGCAGTACCCACTTCCAGAGAATGATGATTGCCCGGAATAACTTGAAGGTCAACCGCCGGTTCTGCAACCAGTTACGCTGTTTGTAGATCTCGCATCCAGCAAACATGAATGTGGAAAAGCCATGGAAAAACCATGAAGTGGTTAATAACTCGGACGGTCAGGAAGTCCGTCAACTGTTGTCCCATCTATAAATAGCATAAATGGCTGGCGGTTTGATTTTTTATTTTTCCATATATTGGGAATAATAATCCCAACAGATAAGTATGGTTGATACTGTTCCACAACCTCGATCGGGATGATCCTCCCATGGACAGTCGGCGCTACCTGCGAACTCCCACGGTTGTCGGCCAGGCCCAGATCCCCATGAGTCATATATTCCCATGATATCCCGATGAGAGATATTAGTGTAATATATGATGCTGATATCCCATTGAATCAGCATTTTTCTTGCTTAAACTCATGATCAAACACATCCACATCATGAGTTCAATTTCTGACTTCATGAGGAATTCCCATGATTTCTAAACTCACATTCCCATTCAATCATAGTCTCTATCCATGTAAATCCACGTTCAGACACACCATCGATTTTTCGTTTCAGTTCTTCAAGGGCTGAATGCTTCGCCATCTCCCCGTCGCCAGGACGTTGACACCGGTGACGCCGCAGAGCTCCAGAAGTCCTGTGCGCGAAGTCCTGCGGCGGACGACGGAAAAATGGGTCGATCTAAGTTGGTGAACATAACTCCGGTCTGTGGCAGGTTTAGACCTATAGTTGGCTATAGATGGCATATAGTCGACTATGGTTTTTTGGTGACAACTTGGGGTGCACCGCCTTGTGATGCAAAGATGTGAATGTGCCTGGAAATTGGGTACCTCAATTTTTGGCTGGTTTATCATCATCTCGATAAAAATGTTGCATTTTGGGGCTGTGTCCCATTGACATGTCAATGTCTACTCAGTAGAGACATGTTAACAGATGGAAATGGAGATGCCATGCCCTCAACTAACAGCTGGACCCTACCATGAGTTGGGGGTTAGAAGACGCTTTCCTCTGAAAATGGTTGATTCTCAAGATGTGTGTTAGTTTGGCGGGACGGTATGCCATTTTCATGGTTACAAACTGAGTGTCCTGGTATGGAAATGCTCACAGATGAACATGGAGATATGATGATATGATCATCATTTACCAGAGCAGAGCAATTCTTGGGTGGATTTGTTGATGGCTTTGTTGATGTCCGTCCGCAGTTTGTGGTTTCACCCCTTTTGATCACTAGGTGCGCCGAAGAGTGTCCAAAAGGGCTGCGTGTGTGTTTCCCGGAAACCAATGTACTTCGAATCCCATCTTTTCCAGAGATCAACATCAAAATAAGTTGTAGCTATAATGGTGTTAGAATCACTATATCTGGGGTTGTGTGGACAAGGATGGCATCAATTGGGATGCCAGGTTCTGGTCTTGGGATGTGAAATCACTGTCGTGATGACTTCACGGCGTTGTTTCGCTGTCCAAAGACAATGATCAAGACCCATTTCAATTGATGACTCATCTCATCAATGGCCATTTCAGGAACCTAACTTGGAGGTACCTACCATATATAAGGCCTATGTAAGGCCTATGTAAGGGAATATCCCCACACAATATTGCCCTATATGGTACAGTACCTCCATTTTAGGATCCTGGAATTCCCATTGATGTAATGGGAATATTAAAATCGGGTTATTCTTAGAGATTTGATAGGATTGGATTTTTTCTGGGGATTTCCATGCGGCATTTGGGATTTCATCGTGATTTCATAGCGTTTTACTATCCTTCTATTGGAGGGGACGGTCACTATATTGACACCCAAAAAAAGGGGATCGTGAGGAGATCCCTCGTGAGGAAATACCATGGGTGGACCTCGAGTCATGGCGGATCCTCAGACGACGGATGGCCCGAGAGCGTAGAGGAGCAGAGTCTTCTGTTCTTTAGTATGGAGACACTATATTACAAGACAATATATTAAAGATGTAATATAGGCAGACGAGAAAAGTAGTATCAAGACAATATTTTACAAGTACCATAGTTTGCATCGTATCTTTCGTATAGTTTTTCACACACAGCACTTTTTCAGACAGACGCTTTTGCAGGCAGAGACTTTTACACACAAACGCTTTTGCACACAGATGCTTTTACACACAGACGCTTTTTACACACAGACGCTTTTACACACAGAAGCTTTTACACCAAGAAGCTTACACACACAGAAACTTTTACACACAAACACTTTCACACACAGAGGCTTTTACACACAGAAGCTTTCACACACAAACACTTTTACACATAGAGACCGGACCCGTGAAATCGTAATGTTTCCTCAGTCTTTGGCGATCGAACCTCATTTCGTGCGAAAGGGTTCGCCGGAAGCTTTGCAAATTGCAATTTTACTGCAGTTTTTGGCGATGGAACCTCATTTCGTGCGAAAGCGTTGTGCCGGACGCTTTGAAAATTGAAATTTTACCTCAGTTTTTGTCGATCGACCCTCATGTCGTGCGAAAGGGTTGCGTTTCGTACTGTCTCGTTGGCACTGCCCCGCGCCTGCGAGAGAGAAATAGAAAAGAAGGAGAGAGCAAGAGGGCAAGACAGCAAGAGGGCAAGAGGGCAAGAGAGAATGTTAATATGTGAGGATGTGAAGATGAGAAGATGAGAAGATGTGAATATGTGAAAATGTTTGACAGACCCCCACTATTAGAAGAACCCTTCGCTCAGACGCTCTCGGGAAAAAAGACTGTTTGGTGGTTTGGAACATTTTTCCATTCAGTTAGGAATGTCATCATCCCAACTGACGAACTCATATTTTTCAGAGGGGTTGAAACTATTTTCCCATATATGGGATAATAATCCTTCCCATTGACGAACTCATATTTTTCAAGATGGTGAAATTGCGCCACCAAGCAGATCATGATCGACTTGGTTGACTTGCTAACCCTATGATTTGGGAAACCCCCATTTTTTCATGGTGGGAATGGCCATAGAAATGAATGATGAACCTCCAAGCCACATAGGGAAAGGTTTGGGTGAATTGAAACAGACAACCAGTGGTAGAAGCAACTGGGTGGCCTTGGATTACTTTTGGTGAATCGAAGACTGATTCTGCACTTGGGGGTGCAGTTCAGCTGGAAAAATTGGTATAACCATCGGATTTGAACCTCCATAAGTTCGGATATGTATAACCTCTACAATCAGATATATATATATATATATATATGGCATATATGTATATATTGTATATATGTATATAATTGTTTATGTATATATTATATACATAAATAAATATAGCCAAATACAACTGCACCCCCAAGCAGGGTTTGGCGGTTCTTCCGAAGGTTCACAGAAGTTCTAACCGGCAGCATTTCTCACGCCACGTGTTTGGGACCCGTTTGGATTGCACTTCGCAGAATTGGTTCAGAAAAAGGCCTCCATGGGTAGCAAAGATGTTGAAGCAGTGTTTCAAGCATGTCCACATCCTCACCCGCCAGATGCAAGTGTACATCTAGCTGGAATTTCAGATATGTCAGAGTTGCCAGATGTGGACAACAGCCATATGACATATGGGAGTTGATGAAGCTGTCATCAAACCATGGACAGCCAAGAACCAGCCAAGTTTTCCTGCGCCATAGGTCCGATAGGTCACAGCAAAGGTGTGAATCGCGTCGCCTTCGCCAAGCCGTTTGAGGGGCGACAGGAGGGGAAGCTGGATGAATGGTGGTGTAGGGTTGTAGGGTTGGGAGAATTCTACCACCAAAAATGGAGGTTTCACTCATCAATGATATTGGTCTAGATGGGGTAGCTCTTGAAATTATGAACCACAATGAAGGGTAGGGAACTTTGGTGACAATGGGTTAATGTCTAAAGCCATCCATAGCGAGAAAGAACATCCAGCTAAAACAAGAAGTCATAACAAGTCTCGGCACTGTCTTATACCTTTCCATCGAACTGAAAAGTTCCCATATATGAGCTGTTTCTCAACCTTGGGGTCACCCAAATCCGTGGTTTCTCCATTAGAAACTCTCCAATATCCATCAAGAAGACGAAATCCCAAAATGTTCCCAGAAATTGTAGCTATCCAAGAATTGCCCAGGTTTTTGGGTTTGTGGATTAGAACAGTTGCCCCAGTAAACCTTTTGATCGCACATCTACCAATCGTTTCCGTTGAAGCCCCGATATTTGTTGGTTGAAGGCAAAAATCATCATAAATCAGCAGTTTTCGGTGAAAGTCCAACTAAGTCACCATAACTAACCGAAGTCCGGTTGAAATCTCCAGTTTTAGGTGATATCTCCATTTCAAACCTTCAAATTTTCTCGCAGGATTTGATGAAGCTCTTGCGAAGCGGCGAGGTCGATGAGGCCATGAAGTTTTTGGCTGGTCAAAACCCTTACGGTGAAGCCTAAAACAGCTGGGATTTATGGATGTTCATCCCCCAGAAGTATCCAAACTAGGTTTTGACCTATCTCCAAATCAAGAAATGATAATTTGAGGGAGGATAGTCTTGATGGGAGATCAGTTGGAAGATGAGACGAAGTTGGGGTATCAAGCATTTTGTGGATATGATGGGTTCAATGATAGATATGCTGATAAATATTTGATCAAAAATTGATATGTCTATTACTGGTAGGTGGTTCGGAACTTTTTTCCCCCATGTTAATTGGGAATGCCATCATCCCAACTGACGAACTCCATGATTTTTCAGAGGGGTAGGGCTCAACCACCAAACAGTATAAATCATCATTAATTCCATTAAACTACCATTAACCGTCAGTAAATCCCAGAAATTCCCACATTTTTGTCCCTCCCTTCGTCACGAATGAAGCGCTGCTGATTGTTGTTGTTATGATAGGATTGGATATTTCTGTTGCACTAGTTCGTTCACCGCCAATTCAGGTTTCTTTGGAAAAATCGGGTTTCCCAAAATTAAGCATAGCCATACATATATATATATCATTATATATCCATATATCATCTTTTGTCATTGATGGTTTTTTAATTACATATATATATATATAGTAGAATGGGTGTTTTTCTTAATCCCATGTCATCCTTTAAAAGTAGTTGAAAAGTGTGACTGGAAAATCGAAACGTTGAAAAGATGGATATTGTTTTGATACCATGGATTTTTTGGATAATTCCCATCAAATTGTCATGTTGCCAAATCCCATTAAATCACCACAACCATATGTTTGTTGCTTAAGTCGCATGAAATAACACGTTTTAGACCTAAATTCTCAAGTTCTATTGATTAAATCACCATAAAAACCTTCTCAAACCATTTTTGGGTGTTAAGACTTATCACCAGTTTTGTTGCTTAAATCTCGCTATATCAACGTTGCCCTTACATCCCATTCACCATGAATCACACCTCTTTCTGGTGGGTAGCTGAATCCCAATGCATCCGGCTATGATAATCAATGGATTGGTTTAAGGGAAATTTTGCAGGAAGGCCCCATGATCTTCATGGGAAAATCGATGGTTTCCTGTTTCAATTTTCCCTTAAACCAATCCATCCGGCTCTGATAACCATCAAAGTCCCCCAATGTTTGGGTGAAATCCATAGCCTTCCCAGGAAGATCTCCTGGAATGCTTGAAGGATGGCCGCGACCTCCTCGAGGCGGTTCAATTTGTTCGTAGCCGTGCTGAGTTCAGATTTCATCGAAGTCAATGGTACAGGGTGGCTTATAACTTGGTCATTCCCCATCATCGTTGCGGTTCGGGGCAAAGCCCAGGCATTTGTCGTATAAGTATATATATATTTGTATATATGTATATGTATATATATGTAAATGTGTATATATATATATATGTAAATGTATATATACATACATACATACATACATGCATAAGTATATAGATAAACAACTGATTTCATGCAATTCCTTTTCTTCAGACAGCTGCTGGGGGATATTTGTACTCCCATTCCTTTGTTTTTGGGGCGCATCTCGCCAGCCAACTCACGTATTTGTGTGTCAAACTGTGGCAAAACGGCTCGAGACTTTTCACAGACTATAGTTCTTGACAGTAGATTGGGTGGACGTTTTATTTTATCTTCCAATGCTTCGGATAAACGTCTCGTTCCCGAGTGGTTCTGGAGAAACTCTGCAACTTCCTGAACACTCCAAAGTGGGGGACTTGAGACTTCTGGCCCAGAAAACTTTCAGAAAGGGTTTCCTCAAACTCGTCACTTTCGAGGGGCATGTTCTGACCAACCCTAAGGACTCTTTGCAAACTGCAGGGTTGCAAGACGGAGAGCACATAACTGCAGTGGCACAGCGAGCAAGCTTAAGTGCAACAACTGAGGCTTTTGCTCTGTGGTGCTGTGGCGGTAACAGTGTGGTGACCTGGGGTAATCCACACCGCGGCGGTGACTGCTCTCCAGTTCAGGATCAGCTCAAGAATGTGCAACAAATTCAAGCCACGGATCGGGCATTTGCTGCGATCTTGGCCAATGGATCCGTTGTTACCTGGGGTGAGCCAGACACCGGTGGAAATTGCAGGGGAGTTCAAGATCAGCTCAAGAATGTGCAACAAATTCAAGCCACAGCGTGGGCATTTGCTGCGATCTTGGCCAATGGATCCG
>CAMXCT020006830.1:152500-232500 GCA_947184155.2 Cladocopium goreaui | reverse complement strand
TGACGAACTCCATCATTTTTTAAGATGGTGAAATTGCACCACCAACCAGAAGATCATGATCGACTTGGATGACTTGGTAACCCCATATAAATGGTGGGATAGTTTTTGATAATGGTGATGAATCTCTAAGCCACATAGGGAAAGGTTTGGGTGAATTGAAACAGACCAGTGGTAGGAACAACTGGGTGGTCTTGGATTATTTCTGGTGAATCGAAAACTGATTCTGCACTTGGGTGCAGTTCAGCTGGAAAAAATGGTATAACCATCGGATTTGAACCTGCATCAGTTCGGATATATATACATATATATAACCCCTACAATCAGATATGTATATTTTTTAAATATATGTGTGTATATATATATACATATATTATATATAAATAAACAAATATAGCCACATACAACTGCACCCCCAAGCAGGGTTTGGGTGTTCTTCTGAGGGTTCACAGAATTTCAAACCGGCAGCATTTCTCACGCCACGTGACCCGTGTGGCAGCAGAATTGGTTCAGAAAAAGACCTCTCCATGGGTATCAAAGATTTTGAAGCGGTGTTTCAAGCATGGCCACATCCTTATTCGCCAGAGGCAACTGTGCATCAAGCTGGAATTTCAGATATGTCAGAGTTGCCAGAAGAGGATAACAGCCATGGGAAGTGATGAAGCCACAATCAAACCACGCACTGTCAAAAACCCAAGTTTTCCTGCACGATAGGTCCAATAGGTCACAACAAAGGTGTGAATCGCGTCGCCTTCGCCATGCCGTTTGAGGGGCGACAGGAGGGGAAGCTGGATGAATGGTGGGGTAGGGCTGGGAGAATTCTACCACCAAAAATGGAGGTTTCACTCATCGATGATATTGGTCCAGATAGGGTAGCTCTTGAAATTAGGAACCACAATGAAGGGTAGGGAACTTGGGTGATGGGTTAATGTCTAAAGCTATCAGCGAGAAAGAATATCCAGCTAAAACACGAAGTCATAACAAGTCCCGGCACTGTTTTACCTTTCCATCGAACTGAAAAGTTCCCTTATGAGCTGGCTGTTTCTCAACATTGGGGTCACCCAAGTCAGTGGTAACCCCATTGTTTAACTCTCCAATATCCATCAGGAAGACGAAGTCCCAAAATGTTCCCAGAAATTGATCCAGGTGGATAAATTACAAAGACTTCGACGTGGCTAGAAATGATGGGCATTGTAAAGATACTCGTAACTATCCAAGAATTGCCCAGCTTTTTGGGTTTGTGACTTAGAACAATTGACCCAGTAAACCTTTTGATCGCACATCTACCAGTCGTTTTCCGTTGAAACCCCTATATTTGTTGGTTGAAGGCAAAAATCATCATAAATCAGCAGTTTTCTCGGTGAAAGTCACACTAAGTCACCAGTTTTAGGTGCTTTCCCCCATTTCAAACCTTCAAATTTTCTCGCAGGATTTGATGAAGCTCTTGCGAAGCGGCGAGGTCGATGAGGCCATCACGTGTTTGGCTGGTCAAAACCCTTACGGTGAAGCCTAAAACAGCCGGGATTTATGGATGTTCATCCCCCAGAAGTATCCAAACTAGGTTTTGACCCATCTCCAAATCAAGACATGATAATTTGAGGGAGGATAGTCTTGATGGGAGGTCAGTTGGAAGAGTGGACGAAGTTGGGGTATCAAGCATTGTGTGGATATGATGGGTTCAATGATAGATATGCTGATAAATATTTGATCAAAATTGATATGTCTATTACTGGTAGGTGGTTCGGAACTTTTTTCCCCATGTTAATTGGGAATGTCATCATCCCAACTGACGAACTCCATGATTTTTCAGAGGGGTAGGGCTCAACCACCAAACAGTATAAATCATCATTAAATCCCATTAAACTACCATTAACCATCAGTAAATCCCAGAAATTCGCATATTTTTGTCCCTCCTTCGTCACGAATGAGGCGCTGCTGATTCTTGTTGTTATGAGAGGATTGGATATTTCTGTTGCACTAGTTCGTTCACCGTCAATTCGGGTGTCTTTGGAAAAATCGGGTTTCCCAAAATTAAGTAAAGCCATATACATATATATATATATCATTATATATCCATATATCATCTTATATCATTGTCAATGGTTTTATAATATATTATAGTAGAATGGATGTTTTTTCTTCATCCCATATCATCCTTGAAAAATAGTTGAAAAGTGTGACGGGAAAATCGAAACGTTGAAAAGATGGAGATTGTTTTGATACCACGGATACCATGGATAGCGTGGAGTGAGGAGTGTGGAGCGTAGTGTGTAGTGTTTGTGGAGTGAGGAGTGTGGAGTGTGGAGTGTGCAGTGTGCTGGTGATTTCGTTGCGCTGGTGATTTCGTTGCGCTGGTGATTCCGTTGTGATTTCGTTGTGCTGGTGGTGATGTTGTTGTGCTGGTTAGCTGTCTCTGTGTGAATTGTTGCTCAGGTGTCTTCGCCTCGCTGAGACGATATGAGCGCACGATGCGTGGAAAAAAAGGTTCGTTTTCCTATTGCAGAGGTTTGCACTCATAGCCCAAGAACGTGAATACATTCGGGTTCGTGGCTTCCATCTTGTTCATGGGAAAATCACGGGTTTTTCCATATGACAAGATGGGAAAATGTTGTTTGTTTGAATGGGAAAAAGATCAAACCATTATAATGGCTTATGGGAACCCATAGCTGGTTAGTTCACTCATGTTGCACCCAAGGTCTTATCAATAGGATATCAACAGGTTTGCAGTTGTGATTTTGTGGATTCCCTATGAAATGCACCGCCGTTTTGGTCGGAGTTTTACGAACCACTCACTCAACTAACCAGCCATGGCCCACCATTCCCTCAGGATGTCACACACATCTATCACACCAATGGGGGAGGCTGGGCCGGGGCGAATTTCCCGGACTTAGAAAAGGGTCTCAAAAGAGGTGTGTTTGACATGATATAATGATATAATAATTAGTTATAATTTACTGATATAGCATTTATACTGGTGTATAATGATATCATATAGATCTATAGATATGATATATATAACAACTGCATATGTGTATATCTATATATATATACATGCATAATTATATAGATAAACAACTGATTTCATGACTTTCGTCCGGTTGTCGTAGCTGCTGTTCTCATATGAATGTCCATGCAGTGGACCCATGGGTGAGCGGTTGCTTTTTGATGTATTTCGTTTCAGCTTTTTCTATCGAGGAGTTCACTATCCAGCTATTTTTTCACATGAGATTTGCGGATAGTGGATAACATCATGGATATTTAACCAAACCCAGGCACGAAGCCCAAAAACCATGGCAGCCATGAATTCACCGGGTCATGTGCAACTTCTTGCTGGCACCTGGGGTTCAAGCGAGTTTGGAATTCTTGTGATTTTGAATATCTCTTCCAATGCTTCAAGTAAATGTGTCGTTCCCGAGTGGTTCTGGAGAAACTCTGCAACTTCCTGAACACTCCAAAGTGGGGGACTTGAGACTTCTGTCCCAGAAAACTTTCGGAAAGGGTTTCCTCAAACTCGTCACTTTCGAGGGGCATGTTCTGACCAACCCTGAGGACTCTTTGCAAGCTGCAGGGGTGCAAGACGGAGAGCACATAACTGCAGTGGCACAGCGAGCAAGCTTACGTGCAACAACTCACGCTTTTGCTCTGTGGTGCAGTGGAAGTAACAGAGTAGTGACCTGGGGTAAACCACACGCAGGTGGTGACTGCTCTGCAGTTCAGGATCAGCTCAAGAACGTGCAACAAATTCAAGCCACGATTTTGGCATTTGCTGCCATCTTGGCCAATGGATCCGTCGTTACCTGGGGTGATCCAGACCATGGTGGCGACTGCTCTGCAGTTCAGGATCAGCTCAAGAATGTGCAACAAATTCAAGCCACTGATCGGGCATTTGCTGCGATCTTGGCCAATGGATCCGTCGTTACCTGGGGTGATCCACGCTTTGGTGGTGACTGCTCTGCAGTTCAGGATCAGCTCAAGAATGTGCAACAAATTCAAGCCACGGCTTGGGCATTTGCTGCGATCTTGGCCAATGGATCCGTCGTTACCTGGGGTGATCCACACCATGGTGGTGACTGCTCTGCAGTTCAGGATCAGCTCAAGAATGTGCAACAAATTCAAGCCACTGATCGGGCATTTGCTGCGATCTTGGCCAATGGATCCATCGTTACCTGGGCTGATCCGCACTGCGGTGGTGACTGCTCTGCAGTTCAGGATCAGCTCAAGAATGTGCAACAAATTCAAGCCACGAATTGGGCATTTGCTGCGATCTTGGCCAATGGATCCGTCGTTACCTGGGGTGATCCACACCGCGGTGGTGACTGCTCTGCAGTTCAGGATCAGCTCAAGAATGTGCAACAAATTCAAGCCACGGCTTGGGCATTTGCTGTGATCTTGGCCAATGGATCCGTCGTTTCCTGGGGTGATCCAGACCACGGTGGTGACTGCTCTGCAGTTCAGGATCAGCTCAAGAACGTGCAACAAATTCAAGCCACTGATCGGGCATTTGCTGCGATCTTGGCCAATGGATCCGTCGTTACCTGGGGTGATCCACGCTTTGGTGGTGACTGCTCTGCAGTTCAGGATCAGCTCAAGAACGTGCAACAAATTCAAGCCACTGATCGGGCATTTGCTGCGATCTTGGCCGATGGATCCGTCGTTACCTGGGGTGATCCACGCTCTGGTGGTGACTGCTCTGCAGTTCAGGATCAGCTTCGGTATTTGTAGAAGATGATTTCCGCAGCCTGAGCTTAAAATAGATGTGGGAGAAACACGCTGCTGGGATATTTCAATGGAATACATATGAGTCTATAACGCCAACAATTTAATGGATATAGAACTTATGTAGCCAACAACTACAAACAATATGATAGGATATCATATAGATGTTAGTTGACTGGTTTTTTTTGTGGAAGAATGACCCACTACAACCCATGTATAAGGGGCTAACCAGTTATATAACTCCATGGCTCATCTAAGGATGATGTTCCCGAAGTACCCACTTCCAGGGAATGATGATTGCCCGGAATAACTTGAAGGTCAACCGCGGGTTCTGCAACCAGTTACCGTGTTTGTAGATGTGGAAAAGCCATGGAAAAGCCACTTGGATCATCCCACGGATCGTAAGTGGTTAATAACTCTGGTCAGGAAGTCCGTCAATTGTTGTCCCATCTTGAAATAGTATAAATGGATTAAACTATAACTGGTTGTTGGTTTGGATTTTTCCATTCAGTTGGGAATAATAATCCCAACTGACTCTTATTTTTCAGATAAGTATGGTTGATACTGCTCTACAACCTGGATCGGGATGACCCTCCCATGGACAGTCGGCGCTACCTGCGAACTCCCACGGTTGTCGGCCAGGCCCAGATCCCCATGAGTCATATATTCCCATGATATCCCGATGAGGATATTAGTGTAGTATATGATGCTGATATCCCATCGAATCAGCATTTTTCTTGGTTAAACTCATGATCAAACACATCCACATCATGAGTTCAAATTCTGACATGAGAAATTCCCATGATTTCTAAATTCACATTCCCATTGAATCAAAGTTTTTATCCATGTAAATGCAGTGTTCAGGCACACCATTCCCATTTTTCGTTTCCGCTTTTCAGCTGAATGCGCCACGCCATGCACCACGCCATCTCCCAATCGCCAGGATGTTGACACGGGTGACACCGCAGAGCTCCAGAAGTCCTGTGCGCGAAGTCCTGTGACGGACGACTGGGACAGAAAAATGTAGATCTAAGTTGGTGATAATTGTTGAACATAACTCCGGTCTATGGCAGTTAGGTTTAAACCTATAGCTGGCTATAGTTGGCATATAGTTGACTATGGTTTATATAGGTGACATATCTATAGTTAATAGGCTTATAAACCAACTTATAACTTGGGGGGCACCCCCTTGTAGAGATGTATAGATGTGAATGTGTCTGGAAATTGGGTACATCAATTTTTGGCTGGATTACCATCATCTCGATAAAAATTTGATATTTTGGGGCTGTGCCCCATTGACACACCCATGTGAATGGCTACTCAGTAAAGACATGTCAAGAGATGAAATGGAGATGCCATGCCCTCAACTAACAGCTGGACCCTACCATGAGTTGATCCTCAAGATGTGTGTTAGCTTGGCGGGACGGTATGCCATTTTCATGGTTACAAACTGAGTGTCCTGGTATGGAAATGCTCACAGATGAACATGGAGATATGATGATATGATCATCATTTACCAGAGCAGAGCAATTCTTGGGTGGATTTGTTGATGGCTTTGTGTCCGTCCGCGGTTTGTGGTTTCACCCCTTTTGATCACAAGGTGCGCCGAAGAGTGTGCAAAAGGGCTGCATGTGGGTTTCCCGGAAACCAACTTACTTGGAATCCCATTTTTCCAGAGATCAACATCAAAATAAGTTGTAGTTATAATGGTGTTAGAATCACTATATCTGGGGTTGTGTGGACAAGGATGGCATCAATTGGGATACCAGGTTGTCTTGGGATGTTTCAATTCAACTGTCGTGATCTTTCTCGGTTTTGTTTCGGTGTCCAAATGAAGACGATCAAGACCCATGTCGATTGATGATTGATTTAGTGGGATTTATACAATCGGGTCATTCTTAGAGATTTCATAGGAATTGGAGATTTTTCTGGGAATTTCAATGCGGCATTTGGATTTCATAGTGATTTCATAGGCATTTACTATCCTCATATATTCGAGGGGACTGTCACTATCTTGAGGCCCAAAAAAAGGTGATCAGCCGTGGAGATCCGGAAATTACCATGGGTGGAGCTCGAGTCATGCGGATCAGCCGTCACCATGATCGACTTAGAAAACCCGCCTATAAATGGTGGGAATGGCCACAGGGGTATAGTTTTTGATAATGGTGATGAACCTCCAAGCCACATAGGGAAAGGTTTGGGTGAGTTGAAACAGACCAGTGGTAGGAACAACTGGGCGGTCTTGGATTATTTTTGGTGAATCGAAAACTGATTCTGCACTTGGGGGTGCAGTTCAGCTGGAAAAATTGGTATAACCATCGGATTTGAACCTCCATAAGTTCGGATATGTATAACCTCTACAATCAGATACTTATATATATATATATTAATATTTATGTTTATTTAATATATATTTATATGATAAATATACATATATATGATATATATATATATATATATGATTGTTTATGTATATATTATATACATAAATAAATATAGCCACATACAACTGCACCCCCAAGCAGGGTTTGGACGTTCTTCTGAAAGTTCACAGAATTTCAAACCGGCAGCATTTCTCACGCCACGTGTTTGGGACCCGTTTGGATTGCACTTCGCTGAATTGGTTCAGAAAAAGGCCTCCATGGGTAGCAAAGATGTTGAAGCGGTGCTTCAAGCATGTCCACATCCTCACCCGCCAGAGGCATGTGTGCATCAAGCTGGAATGTCAGATATGTCAGAGTTGCCAGAAGAGGATAACAGCCATGGGAGTTGATGAAGCCACAATCAAACCATGGACAGTCAAAAACCCAAGTTTTCCTGCGCGGGTCCAATAGGTCACAACAAAGGTGTGGATCGCGTCCGGTGCGCCATGCCGTTTGAGGGGCGACAGGAGGGGAAGCTCGATGAATGGTGGGGTAGGGTTGGGAGAATTCTACCACCAAAAATGGAGGTTTCACTCATCAACGATATTGGTCCAGATGGGGTAGCTCTTGAAATTAGGGTGAACCACAACGAAGGGTAGGGAACTTTGGTGACAATGAGTTAATGTCAAAAACTATCCATAGCGAGAAAGAATATCCAGCTAAAACAACAAGTATGCATAGCACGTCCCGGCACTTTCTTACCTTTCCATCGAACTGAAAAGTTCCCATATGAGCTGTTTCTCAACAGTGGGGTCACCCAAATCATTGGTTTCCCCATTAGAAACTCTCCAATATCCATCAAGAAGACGAGGTCCCAAAATGTTCCCAGAAATTGATCCAGGTGGATAAATTACAACAATTTCGACATGGCTAGAAATGATGGGCATTGTAGAGATACTCGTAACTATCCAAGAATTGCCCAGCTTTTTGGGTTTGTGAATTAGAACAATTGACCCAGTAAACCACATCTACCAGTCGTTTTCCGTTGAAACCCCGATATTTGCTGGTTGAAGGCAAAAATCATCATAAATCAGCAGTTTCCTCGGCGAAAGTCCAACTAAGTCACCAGAACCAGTTAACCTAAGTCCGGTTGAAATCTCACATTTTAGGTGCTATCCCCCATTTCAAACCTTCAAAATTTTCTCGCAGGATTTGATGAAGCTCTTGCGAAGCGGCGAGGTCGATGAGGCCATCACGTGTTTGGCTGGTCAAAACCCTTACGGTGAAGCCTAAAACAGCTGGGATTTATGGATGTTCATCCCCCAAAAGTATCCAAACTAGGTTTTGACCCATCTCCAAATCAAGACATGATAATTTGAGGGAGGATAGTCTTCATGGGAGGTCAGTTGGAAGAGTGGACGAAGTTGGGGTATCAAGCATTTTGTGGATATGATGGGTTCAATGATAGATATGCTGATAAATATTTGATCAAAAATTGATATGTCTATTACTGGTAGGTGGTTCGGAACTTTTTTTCCCCATGTTAATTGGGAATGTCATCATCCCAACTGACGAACTCCATGATTTTTCAGAGGGGGTAGGGCTCAACCACCAAACAGTATAAATCATCATTAAATCCCATTAAACTACCATTAACCATCAGTAAATCCCAGAAATTCGCATATTTTTGTCCCTCCCTTCGTCACGAATGAGGCGCTGCTGATTCTTGTTGTTATGAGAGGATTGGATATTTCTGTTGCACTAGTTCGTTCACCGCCAATTCGGGTGTCTTTGGAAAAATCGGGCTTCCCAAAATCAAGTAAAGCCATATACATATATATCATTATATATCCATATATCATCTTATATCATTGTCAATGGTTTTATCATATATTATAGTAGAATGGATGTTTTTTCTTCATCCCATGTCATCCTTGAAAAATAGTTGAAAAGTGTGACGGGAAAATCGAAACGTTGAAAAGATGGAGATTGTTTTGATACCACGGATTTATGGACAATTCCCATTAAATCACCACAACCATATGCTTGTTGCTTAAGTCGCATGAAATAACAAGTTTTAGACCTAAATTCTCAAGTTCTTTTGGCTAAATCACCATAAAAACCTTCTCAAACCATTTTTGGGTGTTAAGACTTATCACCAGTTTTGTTGCTTAAATCTCACTATATCAACGTTGCCCTTACATCCCATTCACCATGAATCACACCTCTTTTTGTGGGGTAGCTGAATCCCAATCCATCCGGCTATGATAATCAATGGATTGGTTTAAGGGAAATTTTGCAGGAAGGCTCCATGATCTTCATGGGAAAATCAATGGTTTCCTGTTCAATTTTCCCTTACACCAATCCATCCAGCTCTGATAACCATCAAAGTCCCCCAATGTTTGAGTGAAATCTATAGCCCCTAGGAAGATTTCCTGGAATGCTTGAAGGATGACGTGCGCGGCCGCGACCCCCTCGAGGCAGCTACGTTTTTTGTTCGTAGCCGTGCTGAGTTCAGATTTCATCGAAGTCAGTGGTACAGGGTGGCTTATAACTTGGTCGTTGCCCGTTGTCGTTGCGGTTCGGGGCAAATCCCAGGCATTTGTCGTATATGTAAATGTATATATATATATATACATACATACATACATACATAACATAACATAACATAACATACATACATACATACATACACCTACATACATACATACATGCATAAGTATATAGATAAACAACTGATTTCATGCAATTCCTCTTGTTCAAACAGCTGCTGGGGGATATTTGTACTCCCATTCTTTTGTTTTTGGGGTGCATCTCGCCAGCCAACTCACGTATTTGTGGGTCAAACTGTGGCAAAACGGCTCGAGACTTTTCACAGACTATAGTTCTTGACAGTAGATTGAGTGAACTTTTTATTTTATCTTCCAATGCTTCGAATAAACGTCTCGTTCCCGAGTGGTTCTGGAGAAACTCTGCAACTTCCTGAACACTCCAAAGTGGGGGACTTGAGACTTCTGTCCCAGAAAACTTTCAGAAAGGGTTTCCTCAAACTCGTCACTTTCGAGGGGCATGTTCTGACCAACCCTGAGGATTCTTTGCAAGCTGCAGGGGTCCAAGACGGAGAGCACATAACTGCAGTGGCAGAGCGAGCAAGCTTAAGTGCAACAACTGACGCTTTTGCTCTGTGGTGCTGTGGAGGTAACAAAGTGGTGACCTGGGGTGGTCCACACCGTGGTGGTGACTGCGCTGCAGTTCAGGATCAGCTCAAGAATGTGCAACAAATTCAAGCCATGGATTGGGCATTTGCTGCAATCTTGGCCAATGGATCGGTCGTTTCCTGGGGTGATCCACGCTGTGGTGGTGACTGCTCTGCAGTTCAATATCAGCTCAAGAATGTGCAACAAATTCAAGCCACGGATTTGGCATTTGCTGCGATCTTGGCCAATGGATCCATCGTTACCTGAGGTGATCCATACCATGGTGGTGACTGCTCTGCAGTTCAGGATCAGCTCAAGAATGCGCAACAAATTCAAGCCACGGTTTCGGCATTTGCTGCGATCTTGGCCAATGGATCCGTCGTTACCTGGGGTGATCCAGACCATGGTGGTGACTGCTCTGCAGTTCAGGATCAGCTCAAGAATGTGCAACAAATTCAAGCCACTGATTGGGCATTTGCTGCGATCTTGGCCAATGGATCCGTCGTTACCTGGGGTGATCGGCGCTCTGGTGGTGACTGCTCTGCAGTTCAGGATCAGCTCAAGAATGTGCAACAAATTCAAGCCACGACTTGGGCATTTGCTGCGATCTTGGCCAATGGATCCGTCGTTACCTGGGGTTATCCATTCCATGGTGGTGACTGCTCTGCAGTTCAGGATCAGCTCAAGAATGCGCAACAAATTCAAGCCACGGTTTCGGCATTTGCTGCGATCTTGGCCAATGGATCCGTCGTTACCTGGGGTGATCCATACCATGGTGGTGACTGCTCTGCAGTTCAAGATCGGCTCAAGAATGTTCAGCAAATTCAGGCCACACATGCTGCATTTGCCGCAATTTTGGCAGATGGATCGGTGGTTGCCTGGGGTGATCCATACCATGGTGGTGACTGCTCTGCAGTTCAAGATCGGCTCAAGAATGTTCAGCAAATTCAGGCCACACGTGCTGCATGTGCCGCAATTTTGGCAGATGGATCGGTGGTTGCCTGGGGTGATCCATACCATGGTGGTGACTGCTCTGCAGTTCAAGATCGGCTCAAGAATGTTCAGCAAATTCAGGCCACACGTGCTGCCATCAGTGACAGTGACGATGGTGGCGCATTTGCAGCGATATTGGCAGATGGATCGGTGGTTGCCTGGGGCTATGGAGATGCTGGTGATTGCTCAGTTGTTCAGGATCAGCTTCGGTATTTGTAGAGGATGACTTCCGCAGCCTGATCTTAAAATAGATGTGGGAGAAACACGCTGCTGGGATATTTCATGCGAATATATACTGTATGAGTCTATAACTCCATTATAACATATATAGAACTTATATAACCAACAAATACCAACAATATGATGGCATATGATATATATATATAGATGTTAGTTGACCGTTTGTTTTTGTGGGTGAATGACAAATTACAACCCATGTAGAAGGGGCTAACCAATTATATAACTCCATGGCTCATCTAAGGATGATGTTCACGAAGCACCCACTTCCAGAGAATGATGATTGCCCGGAATAACTTGAAGGTCAACCGCCGGTTCTGCAACCAGTTACGCTGTTTTTAGATCTAGCCTCCAGCAAACATGAATGTGGAAAACCTATGAAAAAAAAGCCACTTAGAGGATCCCACGAATCGTAAATGGTTAATAACTCTGGTCAGGAAGTCCGTCTAGGTTGTCCCATCTAGAAATAGTAATGGATTAAACTGTATTCAGTAAATAAGTATGGTTGATGCTTTTCCACAACCTCGATCGGGATGATCCTCCCATGGACAGTCGGCACAACCTGCGAACTCCCACGGTTGTCGGCCGGGCCCAGATCCCCATGAGTCATATATTCCCATGGTATCCCGATGAGAGATATTAATGTAATATATGGATGGTGCTGATACCCCATTGAATCAGCATTTTTCTTGCTTAAACTCATGATTAAACACATCCACATCATGAGTTCAAATTCTGACTTCATGAGGAATTCCCATGATTTCTAAACTCACATTCCCATTGAATCATAGTTTTTATCCATGTAAATGCAGTGTTCAGACACACCATTCCCATTTTTCGTTTCCGCTTTTCACCTGAATGCGCCACGCCATGCACCACGCCATCTCCCCATCGCCAGGATGTTGACATGGGTGACACCGCAGAGCTCCAGAAGTCCTGTGCGCGAAGTCCTGTGACGGACGACTGGGACAGAAAAATGTAGATCTATGTTGGTGATAATTGGTGAACATAACTCCGGTCCATGGCAGTTAGGTTTAAACCTATAGCTGGCTATAGTTGGCATATAGTTGACTATGGTTTATATAGGTGACATATCTATAGTTAATAGGCTTATAAACCAACTCATAACTTGGGGGGCACCACCTTGTAGAGATGTATAATAAAGATGTGAATGTGTCTGGAAATTGGGTACCTCGATTTTTGGCTGGTTTATCATCATCTCGATAAAAATTTGATATTTTGGGGCTGTGTCCCATTGACACACACACACATGTCAATGGCTACTCAGTAAAGACATGTCAAGAGATGAAATGAGATACCATGCCCTCAACAAACAGCTGGACCCTACCATGAGTTGATCCTCAAGATGTGTGTTAGTTTGGCGGGACGGAATGCCATTTCCATGGTTACAAACTGAGTGTCCTGGTATGGAAATGCTCACAGATGAACATGGAGATATGATGATATGATCATCATTTACCAGAGCAGAGCAATTCTTGGGTGGATGTGTTGATGGCTTTGTTGATGTCCGTCCGCAGTTTGTGGTTTCACCCCTTTTGATCACAAGGTGCGCCGAAGAGTGTCCAAAAGGGCCGCATGTGGGTTTCCCGGAAACCAACTTACTTGGAATCCCATTTTTCCAGGGATCAACATCAAAATAAGTTGTACTGTAGTTGTATAATGGTGTTAGAATCACTATATCTGGGGTTGTGTGCACAAGGATGGCATCAACTGGGATACCAGGTCCTGATCTCGGGATGTTTCAACTGTCGTGATCTTTCACGGTCTTGTTTCGCTGTCCGAAGACAATGATCAAGACCCATTTCGATTGATGATTAACTTTTCATGGGACTATTATAATTGGGTTATTCTTAGAGATTATTTGATAGGATAGGATTAGAGATTAAATGGGACTATTATAATATTATCATCGGGTTATTCGGGTTGAGATTTGATAGGATTGGATTTTTTCTGGGGATTTCCATGTGGTTTCTGGGGATTGGTTTTATTATCCTTCTATTGGAGGCGACAGTCACTATATTGACACCCCAAAAAAAGGGGATCTTGAGGAGATCCCTCGTGAGGAAATACCATGGGACCTCGAGTCATGGCGGATCCCCGTCACCATGGTGGTTTCAATCAAAACCTGTTTGGTGGTTTGGAACATTTGGATTATTTTTACATTCAGTTGGGAATGTCATCATCCAAACTGACGAACTCATATTTTTCAGAGGGGTTGAATCTATTTTCCATGATATATGGGATAATCCTTTCCATAATATTTTTCAATATGATTAAAACCACCAACCAGAATATCATGATCGACTTGGTTTTTCTTGGTAACCCCATGATTTTGGAAACCCCATACCAATGGTGGGATAGTTTTTGATACTGAATGGTGATGAATCTCTAAGCCACATAGGGAAAGGTTTGGGTGAATTGAAACAGACAACCAGTTGTAGGAACAATTGGGTGGTTTGGATTATTTCTGGTGAATCGAAAACTGATTCTGCACTTGGGTGCAGTTCAGCTGGAAAAATTGGTATAACCATCGGATTTGAACCTCCATAAGTTCGGATATATATATATATAACCTCTACAATCAGATATGTATATTTTTTTAATATATGTGTATATATATATATATACATATACATATTATATATATATACATATTCTATAAATATATATATACATATAAATAAACAAATATAGCCACATACAACTGCACCCTCAAGCAGGGTTTGGGTGTTCTTCTGAGGGTTCACAGAATTTCAAACCGGCAGCATTTCTCACGCCACGTGACCTGTGTGGATTGCTGGCCGCAGAATTGGTTCAGAAAAAAGGCCTCTCCATGGGTATCAAAGATTTTGAAGCGGTGTTTCAAGCATGTCCAGATCCCTATTCGCCAGAGGCATGTGTGCATCAAGCTGGAATGTCAGATATGTCAGAGTTGCCAGAAGAGGATAACAGCCATGGGAGTTGATGAAGCCACAATCAAACCATGGACAGTCAAAAACCCAAGTTTTCCTGCGCGGGTCCAATAGGTCACAACAAAGGTGTGGATCGCGTCCGGTGCGCCATGCCGTTTGAGGGGCGACAGGAGGGGAAGCTGGATGAATGGTGGGGTAGGGTTGTAGGGTTGGGAGAATTCTACCACCAAAAATGGAGGTTTCAATCATCAATGATATTGGTCTAGATGGGGTAGCTCTTGAAATTATGAACCACAATGAAGGGTAGGGAACTTTGGTGACAATGGGTTAATGTCTCAAGCCATCCATAGCGAGAAAGAACATCCAGCTAAAACAAGAAGCCATAACAAGTCTCGGCACTGTCTTATACCTTTCCATCGAACTGAAAAGTTCCCATATATGAGCTGTTTCTCAACCTTGGGGTCACCCAAATCCGTGGTTTCTCCATTAGAAACTCTCCAATATCCATCAAGAAGACGAGGTCCCAAAATGTTCCCAGAAATTGATCCAGAAATTGATCCAGGTGGATTACAACAACTTCGACGTGGCTAGAAATGATGGGCATTGTAAAGATACTCGTAACTATCCAAGAATTGCCCAGCTTTTTGGGTTGGTGAATTAGAACAATTGACCCAGTAAACGTCTGATCCCACCTGTACCAGTCGTTTTCCGTTGAAACCCCGATATTTGTTGGTTGAAGGCCCAAAAATCACCGTAAATCAGCAGTTTTCTCGGTGAAAGTCCAACTAAGTCACCATAACTAACCGAAGTCCGGTTGAAATCTCCAGTTTTAGGTGATATCTCCATTTCAAACCTTCAAATTTTCTCGCAGGATCTGATGAAGCTCTTGCGAAGCGGCGAGGTCGATGAGGCCATGAAGTTTTTGGCTGGTCAAAACCCTTACGGCGAAGCCTAAAACAGCTGGGATTTATGGATGTTCATCCCCCAAAGTATCCAAACTTGGTTTTGACTTATCTCCAAATCATGACATGATAATTTGAGGGAGGATAGTCTTGATGGGAGGTCAGTTGGAAGAGTGGACGAAGTTGGGGTATCAAGCATTTTGTGTGGATATGATGGGTTCAATGATAGATATGCTGATAAAATATTTGATCAACAGTATTTAAAAAAATAGCTGTTTACCCACAGCACAAGCGATAGTTCAAACAGAAGAGAGAAATGTGATTTACGGAAATGCTCAAGTCCTGCAGATCTTTTGCAACACAAATTGGCTCCCCTCAGAAATAGCAAACAGATGCGGACATGAAATCTTTTGTAATGGCCCGTCTTTTGCAGTTGCCGCTCACATCAGAATATTCCTATTGGAATCCCGAGATGCCAGGAAAACTAGATGGTCTGTAACTCACACAGATACACGTAGAAGATGGCACCCCCCAGTCATGGATCTGTAGATATATCTACCATAAAACCAAAGTTTATGTTACATTCACCAACTTTTCACTACAGCTCTCATCGTTAGTTTATAACCTTTAAGCCAACTATACAAGCTGGTGCCCCCCAAGTTATGTTTGTTGGTTTATAAGCCCATGAACTAGTTCGATATATCACCAACAAAAACCATAGTCAACTATATGCCAACTATAGCCAGCTATAGGTGTAAACCTGCCATAGACCCTAGTTTTCATCCCACCAAAAGGTGCACCTAACCGTGGCGAGCTGGGATTTTTCCCCATGAATGGAAGATTGTTCATGGGAAAGTCATGGGTTTTCCCATAGGACAAGATGGGAAAATGTGGTTTGTTTGAATGGGAAAAAGATCAAGCCATTATAATGGCCTGGGGAACCCACAACTGGTTAGTTCACTCATGTTGCACCCAAAACTGCAACTGGAGCAGTAACTGGGTCTTATCAACAGGTCTGTTGTGATAACTGGTGGGTTCCCCCTATGACATCCATCCAGCGTGCTGGGGCACGAAGCACTCGTCACCAGCCATGGCCAGCCATGGCCAGCCATGGCCCACCGTGCCACTGGTCCCTCAGGATGTCACGCACATCTATCACACCAATGTGACAGGCTGGGCCGGGGCGAATTTCCCGGACTTGGAAA
Organism: Cladocopium goreaui; assembly: GCA_947184155.2. Lineage (NCBI taxonomy): Eukaryota > Dinophyceae > Suessiales > Symbiodiniaceae > Cladocopium > Cladocopium goreaui. The sequence continues at coordinate 215,957 of CAMXCT020006830.1, read as the reverse complement.
AAGGTCTCAAAAGAGGTGTGTTTGACATGATACAATGATATACCCTCTGGTAAACATACAAAAAACTATGGAAAATCACCATTTTTAATGGGAAAACTCACTATAAATGGCCATTTTCACTAGCTATGTAACAAATTACCAGACGGTAATAATTAGATATAATATACTGATATAGTATCTATACTGATGTATAATGATATCATATAGATCTATAGATATGATATGTTCAACAACTGCATATATATATACATGCATAATTATATAGATAGACAACAGATTTCATGATTTTCGTCGGGTTGTCGTAGCTGCTGTTCTCATATGGAGGTCCATGCAGTGGACCCATGGGTGAACGGTTGCTTTTGATGTATCTCTTTTCAGCTATTTCTATCGAGGAGTTCACTATCCAGCTATTTTTTCACATGAGATTTACGGATAGTGGATAACATCATGGACATTTAACCAAACCCATGCACGAAGCCAAAAAAAACATGGCAGCCATGAATTCACCGGGTCATGTGCAGCTTCTTGCTGGCACCTGGCGTTCAAGCGAGTTTGAATGGAATTCTTGTGATTTTGAATATCTCTTCCAATGCTTCAAGTAAACGTGTCGTTCCCGAGTGGTTCTGGAGAAACTCTGCAACTTCCTGAACACTCCAAAGTGGGGGACTTGAGACTTCTGTCCCAGAAAACTTTCAGAAAGGGCTTCCTCAAACTCGTCACTTTCGAGGGGCATGTTCTGACCAACCCTGAGGACTCTTTGCAAGCTGCAGGGGTGCAAGACGGAGAGAACATAACTGCAGTGGCACAGCGCGCAAGCTTAAGTGCAACAACTCAGGCTTTTGCTCTGTGGTGCAGTGGAAGTAACAGAGTGGTGACCTGGGGTAGCCCACGCCGCGGTGGTGACTGCTCTGCAGTTCAGGATCAGCTCAAGAATGTGCAACAAATTCAAGCCACATCTGGGGCATTTGCCGCGATCTTGGCCAATGGATCCGTCGTTACCTGGGGTGATCCAGACTATGGTGGTGACTGCTCTGCAGTTCAGGATCAGCTCAAGAATGTGCAACAAATTCAAGCCACGGTTATGGCATTTGCTGCGATCTTGGCCAATGGATCCGTCGTTGCCTGGGGTGATCCACGCTTTGGTGGTGACTGCTCTGCAGTTCAGGATCAGCTCAAGAATGTGCAACAAATTCAAGCCGCGAATGGGGCATTTGCTGCCATCCTGGCCGATGGATCCGTCGTTACCTGGGGTGATCCACGCTTTGGTGGTGACTGCTCTGCAGTTTAGGATCAGCTCAAGAATGTGCAGCAAATTCAAGCCACGGCTTGGGCATTTGCTGCGATCTTGGCCAATGGATCCGTCGTTACCTGGGGTGAGCCACCTTCTGGTGGTGACTGCTCTGCAGTTCAGGATCAGCTCAAGAATGTGCAACAAATTCAAGCCGCTGATCAGGCATTTGCTGCGATCTTGGCCAATGGATCCGTCGTTAGCTGGGGTGATCCACGCCGCGGTGGTGACTGCTCTGCAGTTCAGGATCAGCTCAAGAACGTGCAACAAATTCAAGCCACGGATTTGGCATTTGCTGCGATCTTGGCCAATGGATCCGTCGTTACCTGGGGTGAGCCATGCTCTGGTGGTGACTGCTCTGCAGTTCAGGATCAGCTTCGGTATTTGTAGAAGATTATTTCCGCAGCCTGAGCTTAAAATAGATGTGGGAGAAACACGCATTTCATGCGAATACATATGAGTCTATAACGCCAACAATTTAATGGATATAGAACTTATGCAGCCAACAACTACCAACAATATGATAGGATATGGTATAGGTGTTAGTTGACTAGTTTTTTGTGGAAGAAATGACCCACTACAACCCATGTATAAGGGGCTAACCAGTTATATATCTCGATGGCTCATCTAAGGATGATGTTCACGAAGTACCCACTTCCAGAGAACGATGATTGCCCGGAATAACTTGAAGGTCAACCGCCGGTTCTGCAACCAGTTACGCTGTTTGTAGATCTCGCATCCAGCAAACATGAATGTGGAAAAGCCATGGAAAAACCATGAAGTGGTTAATAACTCGGACGGTCAGGAAGTCCGTCAACTGTTGTCCCATCTATAAATAGCATAAATGGCTGGCGGTTTGATTTTTTATTTTTCCATATGTTGGGAATAATAATCCCAACTGACTCATATTTTTCAGATAAGTATGGTTGATACTGTTCCACAACCTCGATCGGGATGATCCTCCCATGGACAGTCGGCGCTACCTGCGAACTCCCACGGTTGTCGGCCAGGCCCAGATCCCCATGAGTCATATATTCCCATGATATCCCGATGAGAGATATTAGTGTAATATATGATGCTGATATCCCATTGAATCAGCATTTTTCTTGCTTAAACTCATGATCAAACACATCCACATCATGAGTTCAATTTCTGACTTCATGAGGAATTCCCATGATTTCTAAACTCACATTCCCATTCAATCATAGTTTCTATCCATGTAAATCCACGTTCAGACACACCATCGATTTTCCGTTTCAGTTCTTCAAGGGCTGAATGCTTCGCCATCTCCCCGTCGCCAGGACGTTGACACCGGTGACGCCGCAGAGCTCCAGAAGTCCTGTGCGCGAAGTCCTGCGGCGGACGACGGAAAAATGGGTCGATCTAAGTTGGTGAACATAACTCCGGTCTGTGGCAGGTTTAGACCTATAGTTGGCTATAGATGGCATATAGTCGGTTTTTTGGTGACAACTAGTTAGTTACGTTGATTGGCTTTTAAACCAACAAACATAGCTTGGGGGGCACCACCTTGTGATGTAAAGATGTGAATGTGCCTGGAAATTGGGTACCTCAATTTTTTGGCTGGTTTATCATCATCTCGATAAAAATGTTGCATTTTGGGGCTGTGTCCCATTGACATGTCAATGTCTACTCAGTAGAGACATGTTAACAGATGGAAATGGAGATGCCATGCCCTCAACTAAGAGCTGGACCCTACCATGAGTTGGGGGTTAGAAGACGCTTTCCTCTGAAAATGGTTGATTCTCAAGATGTGTGTTAGTTTGGCGGGACGGTATGCCATTTTCATGGTTACAAACTGAGTGTCCTGGTATGGAAATGCTCACAGATGAACATGGAGATATGATGATATGATCATCATTTACCAGGGCAGAGCAATTCTTGGGTGGATTTGTTGATGGCTTTGTTGATGTCCGTCCGCAGTTTGTGGTTTCACCCCTTTTGATCACTAGGTGCGCCGAAGAGTGTCCAAAATGGCGGCGTGTGGCTTTCCCGGAAACCAATGTACTTCGAATCCCATCTTTTCCAGAGAATCAACATCAAAATAAGTTGTAGCTATAATGGTGTTAGAATCACTATATCTGGGGTTGTGTGGACAAGGATGGCATCAATTGGGATACCAGGTTCTGGTCTTGGGATGTGAAATCACTGTCGTGATGACTTCACGGTGTTGTTTCGCTGTCCAAAGACAATGATCAAGACCCATTTCAATTGATGACTCATCTCATCAATGGCCATTTCAGGAACCTAACTTGGAGGTACCTACCATATATAAGGCCTATGTAAGGCCTATGTAAGGGAATATCCCCACACAATATTGCCCTATATGGTACAGTACCTCCATTTTAGGATCCTGGAATTCCCATTGATCTAATGGGAATATTAAAATCGGGTTATTCTTAGAGATTTGATAGGATTGGATTTTTTCTGGGGATTTCCATGCGGCATTTGGGATTTCATCGTGATTTCATAGCGTTTTACTATCCTTCTATTGGAGGGGACGGTCACTATATTGACACCCAAAAAAAGGGGATCGTGAGGAGATCCCTCATGAGGAAATACCATGGGTGGACCTCGAGTCATGGCGGATCCTCAGACGACGGATGGCCCGAGAGCGTAGAGGAGCAGAGTCTTCTGTTCTTTAGTATGGAGACACTATATTACAAGACAATATATTAAAGATGTAATATAGGCAGACGAGAAAAGTAGTATCAAGACAATATATTACAAGTACCATAGTTTGCATCGTATCTTTCGTATAGTTTTTCACACACTGCACTTTTTCAGACAGACGCTTTTGCAGGCAGAGACTTTTACACACAAACGCTTTTGCACGCAGATGCTTTTACACACAGACGCTTTTTACACACAGACGCTTTTACACACAGAAGCTTTTACACCAAGAAGCTTACACACACAGAAGCTTTTACACACAGAAGCTTTTACACACAGACGCTTTTAAACACAGACACTTTTACGTACAGAAGCTTTTACACACAGACGCTTTTACACAGAAGCTTTTACACACAGAGACTTTTGCAGTGAAATCACAGAGGCTTTTACACACAGACACTTTTACACACAAACGCTTTTCCACACAGAAGCTTTGACACACAGACGCTTTTACACACAGAAGCTTTTACACATAGACGCTTTTACACACAAACACTTTCACACACAGAGGCTTTTACACACAGAAGCTTTCACACACAAACACTTTCACACATAGAGACCGGACCCGTGAAATCGTAATTTTTCCTCAGTCTTTGGCGATCGAACCTCATTTCGTGCGAAAGGGTTCGCCGGAAGCTTTGCAAATTGCAATTTTACTGCAGTTTTTGGCGATGGAACCTCATTTCGTGCGAAAGCGTTGTGCCGGACGCTTTGAAAATTGAAATTTTACCTCAGTTTTTGTCGATCGAACCTCATGTCGTGCGAAAGGGTTGTGCCCGGACAAGAGAAATCGCAATTTTACCCCAGTTTTTGGCGATCGAACCTCATTTCGTGCGAAAGGGTTGCGTTTCGTACTGTCTCGTTGGCACTGCCCCGCGCCTGCGAGAGAGAAATAGAAAAGAAGGAGAGAGCAAGAGGGCAAGACAGCAAGAGGGCAAGAGGGCAAGAGAGAATGTTAATATGTGAGGATGTGAAGATGAGAAGATGAGAAGATGTGAATATGTGAAAATGTTTGACAGACCCCCACTATTAGAAGAACCCTTCGCTCAGACGCTCTCGGGCAAAAAGACTGTTTGGTGGTTTGGAACATTTTTCCATTCAGTTAGGAATGTCATCATCCCAACTGACGAACTCATATTTTTCAGAGGGGTTGAAACTATTTTCCCATATATGGGATAATAATCCTTCCCATTGACGAACTCATATTTTTCAAGATGGTGAAATTGCGCCACCAAGCAGATCATGATCGACTTGGTTGACTTGCTAACCCTATGATTTGGGAAACCCCCATTTTTTCATGGTGGGAATGGCCACAGGTAATGAATGATGAACCTCCAAGCCACATAGGGAAAGGTTTGGGTGAATTGAAACAGACAACCAGTGGTAGAAGCAACTGGGTGGCCTTGGATTACTTTTGGTGAATCGAAGACTGATTCTGCACTTGAGGGTGCAGTTCAGCTGGAAAAATTGGTATAACCATCGGATTTGAACCTCCATAAGTTCGGATATGTATAACCTCTACAATCAGATATCTATCTATATATATATATATACGGTATATATGTATATATTGTATATATGTATATAATTGTTTATGTATATATTATATCCATAAATAAATATAGCCAAATACAACTGCACCCCCAAGCAGGGTTTGGCGGTTCTTCCGAAGGTTCACAGAATTTCTAACCGGCAGCATTTCTCACGCCACGTGTTTGGGACCCGTTTGGATTGCACTTCGCAGAATTGGTTCAGAAAAAGGCCTCCATGGGTAGCAAAGATGTTGAAGCAGTGTTTCAAGCATGTCCACATCCTCACCCGCCAGATGCAAGTGTACATCTAGCTGGAATTTCAGATATGTCAGAGTTGCCAGATGTGGACAACAGCCATATGACATATGGGAGTTGATGAAGCTGTCATCAAACCATGGACAGCCAAGAACCAGCCAAGTTTTCCTGCGCCATAGGTCCGATAGGTCACAGCAAAGGTGTGAATCGCGTCGCCTTCGCCAAGCCGTTTGAGGGGCGACAGGAGGGGAAGCTGGATGAATGGTGGGGTAGGGCTGTCGGGTTGGGAGAATTCTACCACCAAAAATGGAGGTTTCAATCATCAATGATATTGGTCTAGATGGGGTAGCTCTTGAAATTATTAACCACAATGAAGGGTAGGGAACTTTGGTGACAATGGGTTAATGTCTAAAGCCATCCATAGCGAGAAAGAACATCCAGCTAAAACAAGAAGTCATAACAAGTCTCGGCACTGTCTTACCTTTCCATCGAACTGAAAAGTTCCCATATGAGCTGTTTCTCAACCTTGGGGTCACCCAAATCCGCGGTTTCTCCATTAGAAACTCTCCAATATCCATCAAGAAGACGAAATCCCAAAATGTTCCCAGAAATTGATCCAGGTGGATAAATTACAACAATTTCGACGTGGCTAGAAAGGATGGGCATTGTAAAGATACTTGTAACTATCCAAGAATTGCCCAGGCTTTTGGGTTTGTGAATTAGAACAGTTGACCCAGTAAACCTTTTGATCGCACATCTACCAGTCGTTTCCGTTGAAGCCCCGATATTTGTTGGTTGAAGGCAAAAATCATCATAAATCAGCAGTTTTCGGTGAAAGTCCAACTAAGTCACCATAACTAACCGAAGTCCGGTTGAAATCTCCAGTTTTAGGTGATATCTCCATTTCAAACCTTCAAATTTTCTCGCAGGATTTGATGAAGCTCTTGCGAAGCGGCGAGGTCGATGAGGCCATGAAGTTTTTGGCTGGTCAAAACCCTTACGGTGAAGCCTAAAACAGCTGGGATTTATGGATGTTCATCCCCCAAAGTATCCAAACTTGGTTTTGACTTATCTCCAAATCATGACATGATAATTTGAGGGAGGATAGTCTTGATGGGAGGTCAGTTGGAAGAGTGGACGAAGTTGGGGTATCAAGCATTTTGTGTGGATATGATGGGTTCAATGATAGATATGCTGATAAAATATTTGATCAACAGTATTTTAACAAAAATAGCTGCTTACCCACAGCACAAGCGATAGTACCGCACAAGCGATAGTTCAAACGGAAGAGAGAAATGTGATTTACGGAAATGCTCAAGTCCTGCAAATCTTTTGCAACACAAATTGGCTCCCCTCAGAAATGGCAAACATATGCGGACATGAAATCTTTTGTAATGGCCCGTCTTTTGCAGTTGCCATTCACATCAGAATATTCCTATTGGAATCCCGAGATGCCAGGAAGACTAGATGGTTTGTAACTCATACAGATACACGTAGAAGATGGCACCCCCCAGTAATGGAGCTGTAGATATATCTACCATAAAACCAAAGTTTATGTTATGTTCACCAACTTCTAACTACAGCTCTCATAGTTAGTTTAAAACCTTTAAGCCAACTATACAAGCTGGTGCCCCCCAAATTATGTTTGTTGGTTTTTAAGCCCATGAACTAGTTCGATATATCACCAACAAAAACCATAGTCAACTATATGCCAACTATAGCCAACTATAGGTTTAAACCTGCCATAGACCGTAGTTTTCATCCCACCAAAAGATGCACGTAACCGTGGCGAACTGGGATTTTTCCCCATGAATGGAAGATTTTTCATGGAAAAATCATGGGTTTTCCCATAGGACAGGATGGGAAAATGTGGTTTGTTTGAATGGGAAAAAGATCAAGCCATTATAATGGCTTATGGGAACCCACAACCGGTTAGTTCACCCATGTTGCACCCAAAACTGCAACTGGAGCAGCAACTGGGTCTTATCAACAGGATATCAACAGGTTTGCAGTTGTGATTTTGTGGGTTCCCCTATGAAATGCACCCCCGTTTTGGTCGGAGTTTTACGAACCACTCACTCAACTAACCAGCCATGGCCCACCAGTCCCTCAGGATGTCTCACACATCTATCACACCAATGTGACATGCTGGGCCTGGGCGAATTTCCTGGAAAATGGGTCTCAAAAGAAGTGTGTTTGACAAGATATAATGATACAATAATTAGTTATAATATACTGATATAGTATGTATCCTGATATATAATGATATCATATAGATCTATAGATATGATATGTATAACAACTGCATATATATATATACATACATACACATTATTTTTTATTGATAAACAACTGATTTCATGACTTTCCTCCGCTTGTCGTAGCTGCTGTTCTCATATGGAGGTCCATGCAGTGGACCCATGGGTGAACGGTTGCTTTTGATGTATCTCTTTTCAGCTATTTCTATCGAGGAGTTCACTATCCAGCTATTTTTTCACATGAGATTTACGGATAGTGGATAACATCATGGACATTTAACCAAACCCAGGCACGAAGCCCAAAAACCATGGCAGCCATGAATTCACCGGGTCATGTGCAGCTTCTTGCTGGCACCTGGGGTTCAAGCGAGTTTGAATGGAATTCTTGTGATTTTAAATATCTCTTCCAATGCTTCAAGTAAATGTGTCGTTCCCGAGTGGTTCTGGAGAAACTCTGCAACTTCCTGAACTCTCCAAAGTGGGGGACTTGAGACTTCTGGCCCAGAAAACTTTCAGAAAGGGTTTCCTCAAACTCGTCACTTTCGAGGGGCATGTTCTGACCAACCCTGAGGAATTGTTGCAAGCTGCAGGGGTGCAAGACGGAGAGAACATAACTGCAGTGGCACAGCGAGCAAGCTTAAGTGCAACAACTGAGGCTTTTACTCTCTGGTGCTGTGGAGGCAACAGAGTGATTACCTGGGGCCATGCAGATGCAGGTGGTGACTGCTCCGCAATTCAAGATCAGCTCGAAGATGTGCAGCAAGTTCAGGCCGCATCTGTGGCATTTGCAGCAATATTGTCTGATGGGTCCGTCGTTGCCTGGGGCAATCCAGAAGATGGTGGTGACTGCTCTGCAGTTCAGGATCAGCTCAAGAATGTGCAACAAATTAAAGCCACGGATCAGGCATTTGCTGCGATCTTGGCCGATGGGTCAGTGGTTGCCTGGGGCCATCCAATGCGAGGTGGTGACTGCTCCGCAGTTCAAGATCAGCTGAGGAACGTGCAGCAAATTCAGGCTACATGTTATGCATTTGCCGCGATCTTGGCTGATGGATCGGTGGTTGCTTGGGGCAATCCGGAAGATGGTGGTGACTGCTCCGTAGTTCAAGATCAGCTGAAGAACGTGCAGCGAATTCAGGCCGCATCTTTGGCATTTGCAGCAATCTTGTCTGATGGGTCCGTCCTTGCCTGGGGCAATCCACTAAATGGCGGTGGCAGCTCGGCAGTTCAATTTCAAGACCAGCTGAGGGTGCTGCGGAATGTGCAACAAATTCAGGCCACAAGCCGCGCATTTGCAGCGATCTTGGCCGATGGGTCAGTGGTTGTGTGGGGTGATCCAGATTATGGTGGTGACTGCACCCCAGTCCAAGATCACCTGTGGAATGTGCAAGAAATTCAGGCTAATCGTGCCGCATTCACGGCAATCTTGGCTAATGGGTCAGTGGTTACCTGGGGCAATCCAGTCTGGGGTGGTGACTGCTCCGATGTTCAAGATCAGCTGAGGAATGTGCAGCAAGTTCAGGCTACAGAAGGTGCATTTGCCGCGATCTTAGCTGATGGATCAGTGGTTGCTTGGGGCAATTCACGCTTTGGTGGAGACTGCTCCGCAGTTCAGGATCAGCTCAATGATGTGTTGTCAATTCAGGCCACCAGTTACAGTGACGATGGTGGCGCATTTGCAGCGATATTGGCAGATGGATCGGTGGTTGCCTGGGGCTATGGAGGTGCTGGTGATTGCTCAGTTGTTCAGGATCAGCTTCGGTATTTGTAGAGGATGATTTCCGCAGCCTGAGCTTAAAATAGATGTGGGAGAAACACGCTGCTGGGATATTTCATGCGTGTAAATATTATATATATATTTATATTTACATGAGTCTATAACGCCAACAATTTAATGGATATAGAACTTATGTAGCCAACAACTACCAACAATATGAAAGGTTATCATATATATATATATAGATGTTAGTTGACTGTTTTTTTGGTGGATGCATGACCCATTACAACCCATGTATAAGGGGCTAACAAATTATACAACTCCATGGCTTATCTAAGGATGATGTTCACGAAGTACCCATTTCCAGGAAGTCATGATTGCCCGGAATAGCTTGAAGGTCAACCGCCGGTTCTGCAACCAGTTACGCTGTTTGTGGATCTAGCCTCCAGCAAACATGAATGTGGAAAACCCGTGGAAAAGCCACTTGGAGGATCATTGAATCGTAATTGGTTAATCGCTCGGACGGTCAGGAAATTCTTCTAGGTTGTCCCATCTCTAAATCGTATAAATGGATTAACTATAAGTATGGCTGGTGGTTTGGAACATTTTTCCATATATTGGGAATAATAATCCCAAGTGACTCATATTTTTTGTAGATAAGTATGGTTGATACTGCTCCACCTCGATCGGGATGATCCCATGGACAGTCAGCACAACTGAGAGATATTAATGTAATATATGGTGCTGATATCCCATTGAATCTGCATTTGCCTGAAGCTTGAACTCATGTTCAATCAAACACATCCACATCATGAGTTCAAATTCTGACTTCATGGGAAATTCCCGTGAATTCTGACATCATGGGAAACTCCCATGATTTCTACACTCACATTCCCATTGAATCAGAGTCTTTGTCCATATAAATACAATGTCCAGACACACCATCTATTTTTTGTTTCAGCTTTAGGGCTGAATGCGCCACGCCATGCGCCACGCCATCTCCCCATGCCAGGACGCTGACACGGGTGACACCGCAGAGCTCCAGAAGCCCGTCAAGACGCGAAGTCCTGCGACGGACGGCGACGGAAAAATGGGACGATCTAAGTTGGTGAACATAACTCCGGTCTATGGCAGGTTCAAACCTATAGTTGGCTATAGGTGGCATATACTTGACTATCTGATTGGTGGTTTGGAATTACATTTGCCATCATATTGGGAATCATCATCCAAACTGGCCTTCATATTTTTCAGAGGGGCTGAAACTACAACCAGCTATGGTTTTTGTTGGTGACATATCGAACTAGTTGCCATGGGCGCTGCAGGTTTCCTGGGTGTTTTGTTCTTTTTTTGGTCTGTTTTTGTTTTTTTTGTTTTTCTTGATGATGGCGTGGGTTGGGGTGAAGTGGGGTGGGATGTTAACGTCATGTGACGCTCATGATGTTACGTTGATGATGGGGTGGGGCGGGGTGGGTGGGATGTTAACGTTCATGTGACGCTCATGATGTTACGTTGATCATGGGGTGGGGTGGGGTGGGATGTTAACGTTCATGTGACGCTCATGATGTTACGTTGATCTATGCTGATGGCGCTCGTGCATGGTCCAAAGCTGCGAAAGTTTTGAAAGTTCCTTGTTTTCAAGTGAATCATCAGCATAAAGAATATGCTTCCACAATTCGTAAGGTGCCCAAAGGATTGTCCAAGATCAGTGGAACACAGACCATTGATTCAGATTGGAAATCGTTGAAGTGCTGGCTTCCCAAGGAAGCTTCCAAAAAAAAGGCACTGGTGACTTGGCGACCCACTCCTCAAAATTGGAGTAAAGGGTCTGGCAATGGATGTGGCGCAGAACCGAACTGCGCGGCAATAATTCAGAGAAACGTGCAGCCATGAGCAAATTGTTCAATGGTTGAAGTAGTTTTCAGGACGTCCAAAAACAGGCGTGTAACACTGCATAGGCAATTCCATTGGGAAAATCACTTACACGCCCTCAAAACCACCAGGCGCCGCTCAGCGCCGTTCCCTACTAGTTAATTGGCTTATAAACCAACAAACATAACTTGGGCGGCACCACCTTGTGATGTAAAGATGTGAATGTGTCTGGAAATTGGGTACCTCAATTTTTGGCTGGTTGATCATCATCTCGATAAAAATGTTGCATTTTGGGGCTGTGTCCCAGTGACATGTCAATGTCTACTCAGTCGAGACATGTTGACGGAAATGGAGATTCCATGCCACAGCTGGAGCCTACCATGAGTTGATCAAGGTGTCTGTCAGTTCGGGACAATATGCCATTTTCATGACAAACTGAGTGTGGTAGGGAAATGCTGATGAACATGGAGATATGATGGTATGATCACCAGAGCAGAGCAATTCTTGGGTGGATTTGTTGATGGCTTTGTTGACGTCCGTCCGCAGTTTGTGGTTTCACCCCTTTTGATCACTAAGTGCGCCGAAGAGTGTCCAAAAGGCTGCGTGTTTCCCGGAAACCAATGTACTTGGAATCCCATGTTTTCCAGAGATCAACATCAAAATAAGTTGTAGTTCGAATGGTGTTAGAATCATTAGTATCTGTGGTTGTGTGGACAAGGATGGCTGTATCAACTGGAATGACAGGTTGTGGCCTCGGGATGTTTCAACTGTCGGGATCTTTCACGGTTTTGTTTCGCTGTGCAAATGAAGACAATGATCAAGACCCATTTCGATTAATGATTTAATGGGACTATAATCAGGTTATTCTTGGAGATTTCATAGGAATTGAAGATTTAAGGGGATTTCAATGCAGCGTTTCATGGGATTTCATAGTGATTTCATAGGGTTTTACTATCCTCATATCCTTTATCTATTGGAATTGGGGACTGTCACTGTATTGACGCCCAAACATAAAGGGGAACTTGAGGAGATCCCACAGGAAATACCATGGGTGGAGCTCGGGTTATGGCGGAGCAGTCGTCACCATGGCTGTTTCAATAAAAAGATCATGATCGACTTGGATGACTTGGGGGTAACCTGACTTAGAAAACTCTCTATAAATGGTGGGAATGGCCATACGGGCATAGTTTTTGATAATGGTGATGAACCTCCAAGACACATAGGGAAAGGTTTGGGTGAGTTGAAACAGACCAGTGGTAGGAACAACTGGGCGGTCTTGGATTATTTTTGGTGAATCGAAAACTGATTCTGCACTTGGGTGCAGCTCAGCTGAAAAAATTGGTTTAACCGTCGGATTTGAACCTCCATAAGTTCGGATATGTATAACCTCTACAATCAGATATATTTATGTATATATATAATTTTATATGTATATATTATATACATAAATAAATATAGCCACATAAAACTGCACCCCCAAGCAGGGTTTGGGTGTTCTTCTGAGGGTTCACAGAATTTCAAACCGGCAGCATTTCTCACGCCACGTGTTTGGGACCCGTGTGGATTGATGGCCGCAGAATTGGTTCAGAAAAAGGCCTCTCCATGGGTATCAAAGATTTTGAAGCGGTGTTTCAAGCATGTCCAGATCCTTATTCGCCAGAGGCATGTGTGCATCAAGCTGGAATGTCAGATATGTCAGAGTTGCCAGAAGAGGATAACAGCCATGGGAGTTGATGAAGCCACAATCAAACCATGGACAGTCAAAAACCCAAGTTTTCCTGCGCGGGTCCAATAGGTCACAACAAAGGTGTGAATCGCGTCCGGTGCGCCATGCCGTTTGAGGGGCGACAGGAGGGGAAGCTGGATGAATGGTGGGGTAAGGTTGTAGGGTTGGGAGAATTCTACCACCAAAAATGCAGGTTTCAATCATCAATGATATTGGTCTAGATGTGGTTGAAATTAGGGTGAACCACAATGAAGGGTAGGGAACTTTGTTGACAATGAGTTAATGTCTAAAACTATCCATAGCGAGAAAGAATATCCAGCTAAAACAACAAGTATGAATAACGAGTCCCGGCACTTTCTTACCTTTCCACCGAACTGAAGAGTTCCCATATGAGCTGTTTCTCAACAGTGGAGTCACCCAAATCATTGGTTTCCCCATTAGAAACTCTCCAATATCCATCAAGAAGACGTAGTCCCAAAATGTTCCCAGAAATTGATCCAGAAATTGATCCAGGTGGATAAATTACAACGACTTCGACGTGGCTAGAAATGATGGGCATTGTAAAGATACTCGTAACTATCCAAGAATTGCCCAGCTTTTTGGGTTGGTGAATTAGCACAATTGACCCAGTAAACGTCTGATCCCAGCTGTAAGAGTCGTTTTCCGTTGAAACCCCGATATTTGTTGGTTGAAGGCCCAAAAATCACCGTAAATCAGCAGTTTTCTCGGTGAAAGTCCAACTAAGTCACCAAACTAGTTAACCTAAGTCCGGTTGAAATCTCCAATTTTAGGTGCTATCCCCTATTTCAAACCTTCAAATTTTCTCGCAGGATTTGATGAAGCTCTTGCGAAGCGGCGAGGTCGATGAGGCCATCAAGTGTTTGGCTGGTCAAAACCCTTACGGTGAACCCTAAAACAGCTCGGATTTATGGATGCTCACCCCCCAAAAGTATCCAACCTAGGTTTTGACCTATCTCCAAATCATGACATGATAATTTGAGGGAGGATAGTCTTGATGGGAGGTCAGTTGGAAGAGTGGACGAAGTTGGGGTATCAAGCATTTTGTGTGGATATGATGGGTTCAATGATAGATATGCTGATAAAATATGTGATCAACATTGATCAACAGTAACATAGACCCGGGCAAGCCGGCGGCGGAAGTTTCCCAAACATAAATGACCTATAGTTCAAAGACACCCTGTCCCGACCGTGTCCTTCCCTCGACAACCGTTTGATTTTTTCAGCGAGAGACGAAGCAAAGTCTTCACACTCCACACTCCACACTTCACACTGCACTCTTCGCACTCCAAACTTCAAACTTCACACTCCACACTTCACACTTCTCACTTCTCACTGCTTCCTTCACACTCCAAACCTCACACTTCACACTTCACACTTCACACTGCCCTCTTCGCACTCCAAACTGAAACTTCACACTCCACACTTCACACTCCACACTTCACACTTCTCACTGCTTCCTTCACACTCCAAACCTCACACTTCACACTTCACACTTCACACTGCGCTCTTCGCACTCCAAACTGAAACTTCACACTCCACACTTCACACTTCACAGTCCACACTTCACACTTCACACTTCTCACTTCTCACTGCTTCCTTCACACTCCAAACCTCACACTTCACACTTCACACTTCACACTGCGCTCTTCGCACTCCAAACTGAAACTTCACACTCCACACTTCACACTCCACATTTCACACTTCTCACACTTCTCACTTCTCACTGCTTCCTTCACACTCCAAACCTCACACTTCACACTTCACACTTCACACTGCGCTCTTCGCACTCCAAACTTAAACTTCACACTCCACACTTCACACTTCTCACTTCTCACTGCTTCCTTCACACTCCAAACCTCACACTTCACACTTCTCACTTCCCACTGCTTCCTTCACACTGCACACTTCACACTCCACACTTCACACTTCTCACTTCCCACTGCTTCCTTCACACTGCACACTTCACACTGCACTCTTTACGCCCCACACTTCCCACTGCTCTAAACCTACGTGCAACAAAAAAACACTAGTGCCAAAATGGAGAAAATCTGCTAACAAATCCATTTCGTAACCTTCATGCAGCCAGTCCAAGACGATTTACGAGATCCAGCCGCAAAAGACATTACGCATGCAGCCAAAGCAAGAAGCAACCTTGACGCAGCCATTACAATGCGATCTGCGGAGATTGAGTTGCAAAACACAAGAGAACTACGCGCAATGGCGTCGGAAATTGTAGCTCCAAAACCGGATCTCGACGCCAGAACGAAAAAAAGACGATTTTGAAGCACTTTTTAAAAGGATTTTTAGAAGGAAAATCGCTAGCGCCAAAATGGAGCAAATCTGCTGACAAATCACTGTCGCAGCCTTCATACAGCCACTCCAATACGATTTACGAAGTCCAGCTGCAAAAGACAATAGTATTACGCATGCAGCCACAGCATGAAGCAACCTTGACGCAGCCATTACAATGCGATCTGCGGAGACTGAGTTGCAAAACACAATAGAACTACGCGCAACGGCGTCGGAAATTGTAGCTCCAAAACCGGATCTCGACGCCAGAGCGAAAAAAAGACGATTTTGAAGCACTTTTTAAAAGGATTTTTAGAAGGAAAATCACTAGCGCCAAAATGGAGAAAAAAAACGCATTTCGTGCGAGACTTCCTTCAAAACTCCATCGGCAACTCCTCCACCAGCACCACTTGCAATCCCATTTACAGTGAGGGAACGATCCTAGAGTTGCAAATCACAATGGAATTCCATCGGCAACTCATCCACCAGCACCACTTGCAACCCCATTTACAATGCGGGAACGATCCTACAGTTGCAAATCACAATGGAATTCTGTCGACCGCACATGCACGAAAAACAGTTGAAACCCCATTTACAATGCGGAACCGATCCGACCATGGTCCGAGTATGATCCGAGCATGATCCATGATCCGACCACACACGAGACCGTCTCGCAACCGTCGCACCGCAGAGGTAGATCATCGAGGTTCGGGGACGGACTTTGTATGGAAAAACATAGGGTTTCGTGCATCTGCTATCTCTCAAAAACGCATTTCGTGCGAGACTTCCTCCAAAACTCCATCGGCAACTCCTCCACCAGCACCACTTGCAATGCCATTTACAGTGAGGGAACGATCCTTAGAGTTGCAAATCACAATGGACTTCCATCAGCAACTCATCCACCAGCACCACTTGCAACCCCATTTACAATGCGGGAACGATCCTACAGTTGCAAATCACAATGGAATTCTGTCGACCGCACATGCACGAAAAACAGTTGAAACCCCATTTGCAATGCGGAACCGATCCGAGCATGATCCGACCATGATCCGAGACCGATCCGACCATGATCCGACCACACACGAGACCGTCTCGCACCCGTCGCACCGCAGAGAGGTAGATCATCGAGGTTCGGGGACGGACTTTGTATGGAAAAACATAGGCTTTCGTGCATCTGCTATCTCTCAAAAATGCATTTCGTGCGAGACTTCCTCCAAAACTCCATCGGCAACTCCTCCACCAGCACCACTTGCAATCCCATTTACAGTGAGGGAACAATCCTAGAGTTGCAAATCACAATGGAATTCCATCGGCAACTCATCCACCAGCACCACTTGCAATCCCATTTACAATGCGGGAACGATCCTACAGTTGCAAATCACAATGGAATTCTGTCGACCGCACATGCACGAAAAACAGTTGAAACCCCATTTACAATGCGGAACCGATCCGAGCATGATCCTACCATGATCCGAGACCGATCCGACCATGATCCGACCACACACGAGACCGTCTCGCACCCGTCGCACCGCAGAGGTAGATCATCGAGGTTCGGGGACGGACTTTATATGCAAAAAACATAGGCTTTCGTGCATCTGCTATCTCTCAAAAACGCATTTCGTGCGAGACTTCCTCCAAAACTCCATCGGCAACTCCTCCACCAGCACCACTTGCAATCCCATTTACAGTGAGGGAACAGTTTCTTTGCTAACTCTTTCCCTCACTAACTCTTTCTTTGACTACTCTTTCCCTGACTAACTTGTTTCTTTGCTAACTCTTTCTTTGACTAACTCTTTCCCTCACTAACTCTTTCTTTGACTAACTCTTTCCCTCACTAACTCTTTCTTTGACTAACTCTTTCCCTGACTAACTGTTTCTTTGCTAAATCTTTCTTTGACTAACTCTTTCCCTCACTAACTCTTTCTTTGACTAACTCTTTCCCTCACTCACTCTTTCTTTGACTAACTCTTTCTTTGACTAACTCTTTCCCTGACTTTGACTAAACTAACTTTCTTTGCTAACTCTTTCCCTCACTAACTCTTTCTTTGACTAACTCTTTCCCTGACTAACTGTTTCTTTGACGAACTCTTTCTTTGACTAACTCTTTCTGTGACTAACTGTTTCTTTGCTAACTCTTTCTTTGAATAACTCTTTCCCTCACTAACTCTTTCTTTGACTAACTCTTTCCCTCACTAACTCTTTCTTTGACTAACTCTTTCCCTGACGAACTCTTTCTTTGCTAACTCTTTCTTTGACTAACTCTTTCCCTCACTAACTCTTTCTTTGACTAACTCTTTCCCTGACTAACTGTTTCTTTGCTAACTTTTTCTTTGACTAACTCTTTCCCTCACTAACTCTTTCTTTGACTAACTCTTTCCCTCACTAACTCTTTCTTTGACTAACTCTTTCCCTGACTAACTGTTTCTTTGACTAACTCTTTGTTTGACTAACTCTTTCTTTGACTAACTCTTCCCCTGACTAACTCTTTCTTTGACTAACTCTTTCTTTGACTAACTCTTTCCCTGACTAACTGTTTCTTTGACTAACTCTTTCCCTGACTAACTCTTTCCCTCACTAACTCTTTCCCTGACGAACTCTTTCTTTGCTAACTCTTTCTTTGACTAACTCTTTCCCTGACATTTTCCCTGACTAACTCTTTCTTTGACTAACTCTTTCCCTGACTAACTCTTTCTTTGACTAGCTCTTTCTTTGACTAACTCTTTCCCTCACTAACTCTTTCTTTGACTAGCTCTTTCTTTGACTAACTCTTTCCCTCACTAACTCTTTCTTTGACTAACTCTTTCCCTCACTAACTCTTTCCCTGACGAACTCTTTCTTTGCTAACTCTTTCTTTGACTAACTCTTTCCCTGACATTCTAAAAGTCCGTAACACGGAAGTTTCTCCCCCTAAACTTCCTTTGATAAAGAAAATAGCTGTTTACCCACAGCACAAGCGATAGTTCAAACAGAAGAGAGAAATGTGACTTATGGAAATGCTCAAGTCCTGCAAATCTTTTGCAACACAAATTGGCTCCCCTCAGAAATAGCAAACATATGCGGACATGAAATCTTTTGTAATGGCCCGTCTTTTGCAGTTGCCACTCACATCAGAATATTCCTATTGGAATCCCGAGATGCCAGGAAGACTAGATGGTTTGTAACTCATACAGATACACGTAGAAGATGGCACCCCCCAGTAATGGAGCTGTAGATATATCTACCATAAAACCAAAGTTTATGTTTTGTTCACCAACTTATAACTACAGCTCTCATAGTTAGTTTATAACCTTTAAGCCAACTATACAAGCTGGTGCTCCCCAAGTTATGTTTGTTTGTTTTTTAAGCCCATGAACTAGTTCGATATATCACCAACAAAAACCATAGTCAACTATATGCCAACTATAGCCAACTATAGGTTTAAACCTGCCATAGACCGTAGTTTTCATCCCACCAAAAGGTGCACGTAACCGTGGCGAGCTGGGATTTTTCCCCGTGAATGGAAGATTGTTCATGGGAAAGTCATGGGTTTCCCCACAGGACAAGATGGGAACATGTTGTTTGTTTGAATGGGAAAAAAGATCAAACCATTATAATGGCTTATGGGAACCCACAACTGGTTAGTTCACCCATGTCGCACCCAAAACTGCAACTGGAGTAGTAACTGGGTCTTATCAACAGATCTGTTGTGATAACTGGTGGGTTCCCCCTTTGACATCCACCCAGCTTTGGGGCACGAAGCACTCGTCACCAGCCATGGCCACCATGGCCCACCGTGCCACCGGTCCCTCAGGATGTCACACACATCTATCACACCAATGTGGGAGGCTGGGCCGGGGCGAATTTCCCGGACTTGGAAAAAGGTCTCAAAAGAGGTGTGTTTGACAAGATACAATGATATAACAATTAGTTATAATATACTGATATAGTGTCTATACTGATGTATAATGATATCATATAGATCTATAGATATGATATGTATAACAACTGCATATATATATATACATTGATAATTGTATTAGATAAACAACTGATTTCATGACTTTCGTCCGGTTGTCGTAGCTGCTGTTCTCATATGGATGTCCATGCAGTGGACCCATGGGTGAACGGTTGCTTTTGA
The DNA here is from genome assembly GCA_947184155.2 of Cladocopium goreaui. Classification (NCBI taxonomy): domain Eukaryota; class Dinophyceae; order Suessiales; family Symbiodiniaceae; genus Cladocopium; species Cladocopium goreaui. Next base: position 196,194 of record CAMXCT020006830.1, on the reverse strand, counting down.
TACTTTTGATGTATCGCTTTTCAGCTATTTCTATCGAGGAGTTCACTATCCAGTTATTTTTTGACATGAGATTTACGTATAGCGGATAACATCATGGACATTTAACCAAACCCATGCACGAAGCCAAAAAACCATGGCAGCCATGAATTCACCGGGTCATGTGCAGCTTCTTGCTGGCACCTGGGGTTCAAGCGAGTTTGAATGGAATTCTTGTGATTTTAAATATCTCTTCCAATGCTTCAAGTAAATGTGTCGTTCCCGAGTGGTTCTGGAGAAACTCTGCAACTTCCTGAACACTCCAAAGTGGGGGACTTGAGACTTCTGGCCCAGAAAACTTTCAGAAAGGGTTTCCTCAAACTCGTCACTTTCGAGGGGCATGTTCTGGCCAACCCTGAGGACTCTTTGCAAGCTGCAGGGGTGAAAGACGGAGAGAACATAACTGCAGTGGCACAGCGAGCAAACTTAAGTGCAACAACTGAGGCTTTTGCTTTCTGGTGCTGTGGAGGTAACAGAGTGGTGACATGGGGCCATGCAGATGCAGGTGGTGACTGCTCCGCAATTCAAGATCAGCTTCAGAATGTGCAGCAAATTCAGGCCACATCTTTGGCATTTGCTGCAATCTTGGCCAATGGATCCGTCGTTACCTGGGGTGATCCAAAATGTGGTGGCGACTGCTCTGCAGTTCAGGATCAGCTCAAGAATGTGCACCAAATTCAGTCAACAGATTTCGCATTTGCTGCGATCTTGGCAGATGGGTCCGTCGTTGCCTGGGGCCATCCACCAAATGGCGGTGACTGCTTGGGATGTCAAGATCAGCTGAGGAATGCGCGACAAATTCAGACCACCAGCGCTGCATTTGCCGCCATATTGGCTGATGGATCCGTGGTTGCCTGGGGCCATCCAATCCGAGGTGGTGACTGCTCCGATGTTCAAGATCAGCTGAGGAACGTGCAGCAAGTTCAGGCCACAGATTATGCATTTGCCGCAATTTTGGCTGATGGATCGGTGGTTGCCTGGGGCCATTTAGACTTTGGTGGTGACTGCTTTGCAGTTCAGGATCAGCTCAAGAATGTGCAACAAATTCAGACAACAGGTTTCGCATTTGCTGCGATCTTGGCAGATGGATCCGTCGTTGCCTGGGGCATTCCACCAAATGGCGGTGACTGCTCGGCAGTTCAAGACCAGCTGAGGAATGTGCAACAAATTCAGGCCACTAGCCGCGCATTTGCAGCGATCTTGGCCGATGGGTCAGTGGTTGTGTGGGGTGATCCAGATTATGGTGGTGACTGCACCGCAGTCCAAGATCACCTGTGGAATGTGCAACAAATTCAGGCTAATCGTGCCGCATTCACGGCAATCTTGGCTAATGGGTCAGTGGTTGCCTGGGGCCATCCAGTCTGGGGTGGTGACTGCTCCGATGTTCAAGATCAGCTGAGGAACGTGCAGCAAGTTCAGGCCACAGATTATGCATTTGCCGCAATTTTGGCTGATGGATCGGCGGTTGCCTGGGGTCATCCACGCTGTGGCGGCGACTGCTCCGCAGTTCAGGATCGGCTGAAGAATGTGTTGTCCATTCAGGCCATCAGTGACAGTGACGATGGTGGCGCATTTGCAGCGATATTGGCAGATGGATCGGTGGTTGCCTGGGGCTATGGTGATGCTGGTGATTGCTCAGCTGTTCAAGATCAGCTTCGGTATTTGTAGATGCTGGATGATTTCCGCAGCCTGATCTTAAAATAGATGTGGGAGAAACACGCTGCTGGAATATTTCATGCGTGTAAATATTATATATATAATTATATATATATATATTGAGTCTTTAACGCCAACAATATAATGGATATAGGACGTATGTAGCCAACAACTACCAACAATATGATAGGATATCATATAGATGCTAGTTGACTGGTTATTTTTGTGGGTCAATGACCCATTACAACCCATGTATAAGGGGCTAACCAGTTATATAACTCCATGGCCCATCTAAGGATGATGTTCACGAAGTACCCACTTCCAGGGAATGATGATTGCCCGGAATAACTTGGAAGGTCAACCGCCGGTTCTGCAACCAGTTACGCTGTTTGTAGATCTAGCCTCTAGCAGACATGAATGTGGAAAACCCATGGAAAAGCCACTTGGATCATCCCACGAATCGTAAATGGCTAATAACTCTGGTCAGGAAGTCCGTCAACTGTTGTCCCATCTATAAATAGCATAAATAGCTTAAACTACAACTGGTTGGTGGTTTGGATTTAGCTGTGGCTCAAAACCCTACCAGCGGGCAGTCGTTCTTACCGATATTTGAGCGTTTTGACCCCCCTGATGGCTTCTACTGGTTGGGATCAACCCAGAGGGTATGACATCCTCTTCAACCCTAACTGGGATGCAATGGGAAAGGGCTCCCGTCTTTCACTGGTGATGGATTGTGTTACCCATACTGGGGAATCAATGATTGGAGTTACGGTCCCTGACAGTAAGCAGATTCGGGTGCTGGGAGCCATCAACCCCCAAATCAAGGGTTGTCGACGAGTCACCTTGTTTGATGTGGTTTTGGAAAACCCTGGCAAAATCCTGGATGTCCACCTTGATGAGCAGTCTGCTGTCATTGCACATGGACTTCGCCCTGCTGAGGATGTCTTCAGGTGTGTTGAACTGTGTTCGGGGATTGCCTGTTCTAGCTCGGGTCTTCAACATGCTGGTTTTCGTCATGTGTGCAGTGTTGAGTGGCGTGCCCCTTTTGTGGACTTGCACCGAACCTCCAAACCTGGAATTCCCGTCATCCATGGGGACATTTGCAATCCTTCATGTCTCAAAGAAGTGGCCTGCAAAGTTGACCCACCTTTCACGTTGATGACTGGTTTCTCATGTCAGCCATACTCCACAGGTGGTTCACAAGGTGGTTCAAATGATGAGAGGTCAGATACCGTTCCTGCCACTGTTCGAGCTGTGCACTTGTTCCAGTGTCCTGTACTCATCATTGAAAATGTGACCCAAGCACGCACCAACCAGTTTGTCCGGGCCTGTTTGAAGCAACTTGAGACGGTTCTTGGGTACCATGTTTCTGAGCTGACGTTGAAGTTGGAGGACAACTGGTGTGCTAGGCGTCACAGGTGGTGGTTTGTGGCTGTTCACCCTGCCTTTGGACCTGTCACTCTCACTGATTGGCCGAAAAGTCCAAGTCTGACGATCCGTGATGTCATGCCCTTCATCAAGTCGTGGCCCATTGAGGACTTGGAACAACTCAGGTTGTCACCCCGTGAGGCTGATCGTTTCATGATGGATGGATCGTCACTGAGGAAATACATGATTCAGACCGAAGGCAAGTTGCCGACCAGCCTTCACTCGTGTGGAAGTCAGGCAGGTGAGTGTCCTTGCGGTTGCCGTAAAGCCTTTAGTGATCAGTTGCTACGTCAGAGAGGAGTGTATGCCCAGTTGATCCAACTTCACTCGGCCGATGGTGGAATTGGATACAGGCACTTGCACCCGATCGAGCTGTCCTTGCTCAATGCCATGATTCCACCTGAGTCTTGGATGTCTCGTGACAGACCATGCCTTCGACTTTGTTTGAGTGCCATAGGCCAACTTGCCTCGCCTTTGCAGTCGGTTTGGGTTGGGTCATGCCTCATGCAGCAGTTGTGTCAAGTTTTGGAAGTGCCAGCGGTTGCACCGATTGAAAGCCTGTACACTTTCAAATCCCAGTTGCGTGCCTTTGCCAAGGACCTTTTTCCAGATGTTGCATCAGGACCTAGCCCAGCGGTGTGGACGACCTTGGTGTATCCTGACAACACTAAGGTTCATGTTCAGGTGCAGCCGGAAACGACCGTCATTGAGCTTTTTCAGGCAGAAATGGCATTGTCACGTGAGGTCACTTCTGATCAGTGGATTGATGCCTCGACTGGACAGCAGCTGGATTACTTCACATGTGTTGCAGGCCTTGAGATTTGTGTGAAAGGTTCTGGACCCGACTTGTCGAATCCTTCTGGACTTCCCTCTTGGACTTCCTCTGTTCAGCCCATCCCTGTGGTTTTTGATGACCCTGAGCAAGAAGATGATCTCATGTCGACTTCCGGTCCTTCCAGTGTCCCACATGTAGCGGTGCCTTCCAGCGTGCCCCTTGGTGTCCCAGATGTGTCGGTCAGTGGCAGTGCTGTTGATTCTGTGCACGAGCATCGTGTTGATCCAGGCCATGTCATGGACACACTGCATGGATTGCGCAGTTTGACTGGACACCAGCTTGCTGACTTGGTTCCCCCATTGGTTCCGGATGTGTCTTCTTGTCTGATGTTTCGCCGTGAAATGGTCAACTTGGAATCTCGGCTTGAGGTGTTATCTCATGAGGGACTTGCCATGGGTGATGATGAGCTCAATATACACCTCAAAGCATGTGTCAAATTATGCGGCAGACCCGAAGTCCAATACCTCGACCCGTTGTTGGCTAGCAGTTGGCTTCAAGGTGGCTCCACCGATGCTGTTCGTGAATGGTTGGCCCAATTCCCCGACCTGACTACCATTGTCACGGTAGTGTCTGCCAAGGGTCATTGGCTTCCAATTGTTTGGACTGCTGGAATTTCTGATGTCCAAGTTGCGCTGTGGGAACATGTTGAAGTCGATGTGGATTTCTTGAACCCCCTCCATGGACTTGTCAGCTCTTCGTGGGGTCGTCCCATGTTTGGTCTTGCCTGCACTCGGCGTTCCTTTGCCCGTGGGCTTTGTGGTGCTGCTGCAGTGGCGTTTGTGTCTCATCGTCTTCTTGGCCATGACCTGCCCAGCTCATATGATGCCTTGTTGCTCCTGCACCAGGACCTGAAAGCCAGTTTTGCTGCCACATGTAACACTGCCACTGTGTTGCCAAAGCCTTGGTGTTGGGGTTTGGGGACAGCCGATGTCTTTGGCTTAGCCAGTGAACTTCTGCAAGCTCATGGGGTGCCGGCCTCCCAAGCTACTCTGCGTGCCAAATTGGTTGTCCAGTCCCTTGGAAAAGCTGAGGTTCAGAAAGCATTGCATGGTGTTTCCCCTTGGAAATCCCTTAAAGCCCTTGCCAATTTGCAGTCGCCGCCTTTGCAGATGGTTCTGCCTGATGAAACAACCGCAGGAACAGCCAGGTAAGCCCAAGAAAGCCGCCGCGGCTAACAAGTTTGCACCCACTCGGCCTGCTGAACTAGACCCGTCAAAGCTTCTTCTTGAAACTGGGGCCTTTTGTGTCGGACATGATGAGCCAGTTAGCCAGGTGTCGTTTGCCACATTAGGTCCTCTTGCATCCGGCATCGCCTTGGCCACTTATCCAGATGCCCTTCCCTTTTTGCAGGCAGGCAAGTTGCTCACCAACCATGGCTTGGCTTTGATGGTTTTGAATCCACCGAGTGAGGTCCAGACCACTTTGATCACAGCCACTGTCCGTTTTGCCGCTCGATGCAGCATGAATCAGGAGCCAATGATCGTCACTGGATTGCTGGTTCAGCTTGGCAAGACTTGTGTATACCAATACACCGCCAAAGACACACCAGCTGTCATTGCCACTGATGTTGCCTTTGCCCGTGTCACTGTCTTTAAAGATCAGTGGGAGCATGACTGGGAAGAGTTTGCCAGCCGCCCTGTCAAGCATGTCCTGTCAGTCCTGCAGTGTCTCCAGACGTGCCGCAATGGCATTGATTGCAGTTGCCCTGGTTGGCATCCGGGACAGGACCAATCGCCAGATGCTGTCTTGGATGTGTTCCGAAGACAATACTACAATGACTCAGGCAGGCCTGTCAAGTGGGACAAAGCCACCCATTTTGCTGTTTTCATCAGGTATGTCAAGTGTCTGGAGTCCCATGTTCTTGCCGCAAGCGGCCAGCACGGTGTTTACATCGAACCCAAGACTGAGGATGCACTTAAGCCGCATGGTGAGTATCAGGTGGTGTGGTTGCCTCAGATGGACTTTCAGGCGGTGTCCCATAAGGCCAAGTGTGAAGTGGATTGCCTTGGACTTGCTCGCACAGGTCAACGCTATGGGCTCCGGGTTCATGTCAAGGACTTCCAACGGCTGTTCACTCAGGTCAAACCAGATGCAGTTTACTTAGCTCCAGGACACAGAACCATGTACCACTGTGGCCCATGGCCTTTTGGTAGTGACCGCAAAAGCATTGCAAGAATCCTGCGAGCCAGCCATTGGGAATGCCGACCACTGCAGCCAGTCCAACACGTGCCAGGTGGTTTGATGTGGTCCGTCCAAGCTGTGACTGAGCCTCCCGTCAGGGTTTTGTCTTTGCAGCATGGTCAGGTCGTCATCACGTGCCCTGACCTGAAATCCCCAGTGCCTGATGTTGAAGCCCAAGTTGTAGGTCATGCTGCCACTGTGAACCTGTGCCGACCGTCCGAGGCTGCTTGTTCAGACCCGTGGTTGACCAGTGACCCATGGTCGAAAGCGGTTAGTGCTGCTCCGACACTGCCTGCAGGGCCCCCTGCCCAACCGGTCTTGCAAGAACTGGAGCAGCGCATTGAACAAAGTATTCTTGCAAAGCTGCCCCCATCAGACAAGATGGACATCGATGACCAGGATCATCGGTTGCAACTGCTCGAAGCCCAGGTGCAGCAGTTGAGCCATAGACAGGCCAGCTTGGAGACCACTGTCCAAGACAATCACCAACAGAACACGGCCCAGGTTCAGACCTTGCAGCAGCAGATGAAGGTTCAGATGGACTTGCAGACGCATCAGATGCAGTCGATGCTTACCGACCAGATGGCAAGGATTGAAACCATCCTTGCGAAGAAGCCACGCACTGAGTGACATCGTGGGGGCCCTGCGCCATTGCCCTCTGCCAGGGTGACCCCGGGGCGACCTCGCTCCATTTGGGCCTTTTTGCGATTAGTTTTAGTTTTGATGATGTGCCGCATTGGTGAAGCTCGAGTTCCCGGCCCTGACTCCGACACATGGACACTTGGGATTGTCAATCCCTCGGGATTGCAGGGGAAATACCATGTGCTGGATAGCGTCAATGCTGAAGTGCTAGCCATTAGCGAGACACACTTGTCTGCCCAGGCCAAACGTGGGTTGGCTTACTCTTTTCGGTCTCACAAGTCACGGTTCAAACATGTTCTGACAGGAGCACCCATGGCTCCTAGATCGCTCTCCAGTGATGCCGGACAATGGGCTGGGGTGGCCTTTGCCTCAGCCTATCCTTGTCGCACAATTGCAGCTCCTTGGCCTAGTGACCTGTATGAAACTGGGCGCATTCAGTTTGCAGCTTTTCACACCCCATCGGATTGGATTTCTGGGGCTGTGATTTATGGCTACCCTGAAGGTAAGACCCACACCAATGCTCATGCCAAAACTGAAGCCATTTTGGACTTCGCATGGACTCGCCTCCAGGCACAGACTGGCCCTCGATTTATGGCCGGGGATTGGAATTTCACCCCTGATCAGCTTCAGTTGGTCTCGCACATGCAAGCAGCTGGGTGGGTTGAAGTGCAAGACCATGCCAGGTCTCTCACTGGCCAAGCCGTTGTGCCCACTTGCAAACAGACGACCAGGAAAGATTTCCTTTGGATGTCGCCTGAGTTGGCCCTTGGATTTACGGCCCTTCGGATTGACCCACAGGTTTTTGCTGACCACTCGGTTATCCTTGCGACCTTTGTTGGGGGGAAAGCACATCTTGAAAGATTTGTTTGGCCGTGTCCTCAACCCATTGCTTGGACTTCCGTGCCTGACCTCCCGACACCTGTTTGTTTTGCATGCCCGTTGGATCCCACTGCCCAGTATGCAGATCTCTGGCGTCAGAAAGAAGCTCTTGCCGAGGCTGCCCTTGCCCATGAATGGAGCCCCGCCATGGCTGGACGAGGCCAACAGACCAAACCGCGCAGGGTTGTTGGGCGTCTTGCACCTCTCAGACAAGGCAGGATGGATGATGTTCAGCCTGGGTTCTTTGGATTTTCTGCTCTCCATGTTAAACGGTTTAAACAACTGCGTAGATTGCAGAATTATTGCAGGTGGGCTGACAACCATGCCGCCAATCACACCAGTGATAGTCTTCATGGAATTGGACTTTGGAATTCCATCCTCCATGCCTCTGGATTTGGCGTCTCCTTTTCCAGTTGGTGGCCTTCCCGGTGTTACGTCAGTCCCCTTGACCCTCCGGCCATTCCCCCGTTTTGTCCCAGTCCCTTGGTTGCCCGGCAAGTTTATGATGCTTTGCTTGCTGATGTCAGGTTGTTGGAGCAAAGATTGACGATGGCCAAGAAAGCTCACAGGGTTGCTCACCATGACCGCGATCATCAGTTGGTCTTCCGTGATGTTGCACGCCCTGCGGCTGCCCCAGTTGAGACCCTTGTTCATCGCGTTGAGGCCAAAGTTGCGTTTGTGGATCAGTCCGAGTGTGCCATTGAATTGGATCGTTCTGTCCATGTCCTGCATGATGAGCCTGTCTGGGTTTCAGGGCAAGTGCATGATGTTATACATGCGGAAGGAGATAAAGTTTGGGTTCATGATGTGACCACTGTCCAAGTCAATGATGTCTGTGTTCAAACCAAGCCTGTTGGTGACCTGCAAGCACTTTTTGATGCTTTCCATGAACAATGGAGATTGCGGTGGTGTCGACATGATGGAGTTCCCTTCAGTCGTTGGCAAGAACTTCTGGATTTTGCCCGCCGGATCATTCGTCCCACTGCTGTGCCTCACCTTGCGGTTGACAGTGCTTTGCTCCAGGCTGAAGTTCATCGGAAAAAGAAAAGAGCCGCAACCGGCCTTGATGGTGTCAGCAGGAGCGACCTTGTCATGGCTGACCCTGCCACCCTGGCCAGTCTTACCAAGGTGTACCAGCGGGCTGAAACTGATGGGGCTTGGCCAGCTCAACTTGTTGCTGGAAAGGTACACTCTTTGGCCAAGACTGAATCTGCTTCCTCTGTTGGGGATTACAGACCCATAACAATCTTTGGCTTGCCTTATCGAGCTTGGAGCAGCATTCAATCCCGACACCTGTTAGCGTTTGCTGATCATTGGGTTGATGATAGTGTTTTTGGAAACCGAAGGGGAAGACAGGCCTCCGACCTGTGGCTCCAGTTGCTCACTCAGATCGAGCAGGCCTATACCTCCTCGACCGGTTTGGCTGGGATTTCAGCTGACATTGAGAAATGTTTCAACTGCATCCCTCGGTTTCCTGCACTGTGTCTTGCTGTGTTGGTTGGCACCCCGCATGAGGTCACCACTGCATGGAGCGGTGCCCTGGCCAGCATGTGTCGTCACTTCAAAGTTCGGGAGTCTTTCTCTTCGGGGTTCCTGACTTCTACTGGTCTCGCTGAGGGTTGTGGTTTGTCAGTTTTTGGCATGCTGCTGGTTGACCACCTTTTCGCTTGCTGGTTGAGGTTCCAAGCCCCTCCTGTGCACTGCCTGACTTATGTTGATGATTGGCAGACCATCACCCGGGATGTGGATTACACCGTGCGCCAGCTTGAGTTGGTTGAGCAGTTTGCTGCCTTGATCGACCTGACCGTCGATCGCAAGAAAACCTTCGGTTGGGCTACCTGCCCGGACATGCGGCGCCTCATGAGGGACAAAGGCATTCGGGTTTTACACCATGCCCGTGAACTTGGGGGTCACATGGGTATCTCCAAGCAGTACACCAATTGTACTGTTGCTCAGCGCATTGCCGACCTAGGTGACTTCTGGGTCCAACTTCGCTCCAGTAATGCCAGATACAAAGCAAAGGTGTACATGCTCCGTGCTGTTGCTTGGCCGAGAGGCCTTCATGCCATCTCCAGTGCTCCCATCGGAGATCAAACTTGGCTGGCGTTACGACGTAGTGCGGTCAAGGCGTTGGGCTGGCAACGGCCTGGAGTTAATCTTGCTGTCCTCCTCAGCCTTGTGGAACCCATGGTTGACCCTCAATTTGTTGCCATTTCATGGACTTTTCGGTCGCTGCGTGCTCAGTGCCCTTTGGACTTTTGGGCGGTCAATGCTTCCCCCCTTGCACATGGGGACTTGGACTTACCCCCCAATGCTCCAGCTTCCATTGCCCTTCAACGTGTCCAGGCGTTGGGTTTTCAAGTGGATCGAGCTGGGTGTGTCATTGACCAGTTTGGCTCCTTTTGTCTGCATACGTGCAATATCACTGAGGTGGACTTGCGTTTGCAGTGGGCCTGGAAACTCGTGGTCGCTCAGAAAGTTTCCCATTGTTTGGACTTCAATGGACTTTGGCAAGTTGATCTGGCTGCTACCAGAAAGGCGCTTGCTGCGCTTGGGCCTGATGACCAAGCTTTGTACCGCTTGGGGCTGGCTGGAGGTTTGTACACCGAAAGCTACAAGGCCAAATGGACTGATCAGGCCGACTGTTGTCATTGGTGTGGCCAACCTGATACCCTCAAGCATCGTTTTTGGGAATGCCCTCAACATGGTGACCTGCGTGCCTCGCTTGCTCCAGATGTCCTCCCTGTCCTTGACCAGTTGCCACCGGTTATGTCCTTGAGGGGTTGGGCGTTGTTGCCTCCGACTTGGCACTCCTGGATTCAGCTCCTTGTGAATCTGCCGCCGTGTTCTTTGGGGACGTCTGTTGGATTTGCCAAGGGGGTCTGGAATCATGTGTTCACTGATGGGTCTTGTCTGTTTCAGTCGTGTCCCCTTTATCGGTGTGCTGCCTGGTCTGCCACTCTTGTCCCAGCTTTCTGCTCATCATGGACTCCAGGAGGGACGCAATTGGTGGGTGCCTCCTACCTGCCAGGTATTTGCCAGACTGCCTTCAGGGCTGAGTTGTTCGCCGTTGCGTTTACGTTGCACCAAGCAGCTGAACAAGGAGCTCCGGTGAAGATTTGGACGGATTGCCTGGGAGTCATAGCGAAGTACAATCTGCTGGTCAGAGGCCATAAGAACCTGAACCCCAACAGAAGTAATGCTGATTTGTGGGCGTGGGTACTTCAGTCAGCAGACAGGCTTGGGCGACAGTACATTGAATTGTGCAAGGTGCCAGCGCACCGGCCACTTTCTAGCGCTACGACAAGGTTTGAGGCTTGGATGTTTTTCAACAATGACATTGCAGACAGGGCGGCTCGGATGGCCAATCAGGCCAGGCCACCTTGTTTCTGGGACATTTGGGAAGCGCATGCCCAGGCTACAGGTGTTGCCGCTACGTTGTTTCAGCAGGTACAAGCATTGCATTTGGCTGTGGGGAGGCGACAGGTCCAGAGTCAGGTCAGTGATGAACCCGGCGATCCTGACCCTGGACCTGTCCGCCAAACCAGAGAGTTTGTGACAGTGTTTGAGCGTGGTAGCTGGAATGGATCGTTGTTGCCAAAGGTGACCAGATTGTATGGAACATCAGTCATGCAGAAGATCAACAAGTGGTTCTTGGCGCGTTTGGCGCCTTCAGCTGACGTGGTTTGGGTATCGTTTGCACAGTTGTACCTGGACTTTCAGATGTCAGTTGGACAGCCTGGTCCTCTTCGTGTTCAGAACCACTGGATTGACGCTGACCAGAGGCCATATTTGGCGGTGGAAACCTTTTCGTTCAAGCAGCGGACCAAATGGTTCAGACAATGCCTCAAACATCTCTGGAAGGAAGCTGCCTTGACAGTTGGGCTGGAGCAGTGTCGACCACGATCTGTGGCGATTCATGCCTTCCTCCCATCAGCTTCGCTCCCATGGGACACCCATGCTCTGGCTGTCGTGGATGAGTGGCTTGGAGCCCATCTTCGTGACCCTTGCGCTCGCGAAGCTAGCGCTTTGAACCGTTTGCCTCCACCGACGAAGTGTGGCAGACTGCAAGTCTGATCGCACCAAAGGTGCTTTTGGATTTACCGTGACCGAGTTGCCTCGCTCCAACCACCGAGCAGGCATCAGCGACAGAAAAACTGGCAGAAAAAACTGGTGGTTTGGATTTTTTATTTTCCATATATTGGGAATAAAAATCCCAACTAGTTCATATTTTGCAGATAAGTATTGTTGATACTGTTCTACAACCTGGATCGGGATGATCCTCCCATGGACAGTCGGCACAACCTGCGAACTCCCACGGTTGTCGGCCAGGCCCAGATCCCCATGAGTCATATATTCCCATGATATCCCGATGAGAGATATTAGTGTAATATATGATGCTGATATCCCATTGAATCAGCATTTTTCTTGCTTAAACTCATGATCAAACACATCCACATCATGAGTTCAAATTCTGACTTCGTGAGGAATTCCCATGATTTCTAAACTCACATTCCCATTAAATCATAGTTTTTATCCATGTAAATGCAGTGTTCAGACACACCATTCCCATTTTTCGTTTCCGCTTTTCAGCCGGATGCGCCACGCCATGCACCACGCCATCTCCCCATCGCCAGGATGTTGACATGGGTGACACCGCAGAGCTCCAGAAGTCCTGTGCGCGAAGTCCTGTGACGGACGACTGGGACAGAAAAATGTAGATCTAAGTTGGTGATAATTGGTGAACATAACTCCGGTCCATGGCAGTTAGGTTTAAACCTATAGTTGGCTATAGTTGGCATATAGTTGACTATGGTTTTTATAGGTGACATATCTATAGTTAATAGGCTTATAAACCAACTCATAACTTGGGGGGCACCACCTTGTAGAGATGCAAAGATTTGAATGTGTCTGGAAATTGGGTACCTCGATTTTTGGCTGGTTTATCATCATCTCGATAAAAATTTGATATTTTGGGGCTGTGTCCCATTGACACACACACACATGTCAATGGCTACTCAGTAAAAACATGTCAAGAGATGAAATGGAGATACCATGCCCTCAACAAACAGCTGGACCCTACCATGAGTTGATCCTCAAGATGTGTGTTAGTTTGGCGGGACGGAATGCCATTTTCATGGTTACAAACTGAGTGTCCTGGTATGGAAATGCTCACAGATGAACATGGAGATATGATAATATGATCATCATTTACCAGAGCAGAGCAATTCTTGGGTGGATGTGTTGATGGCTTTGTTGATGTCCGTCCGCAGTTTGTGGTTTCACCCCTTTTGATCACAAGGTGCGCCGAAGAGTGTCCAAAAGGGCCGCATGTGGGTTTCCCGGAAACCAACTTACTTGGAATCCCATTTTTTTCCAGGGATCAACATCAAAATAAGTTGTACTGTAGTTGTATAATGGTGTTAGAATCACTATATCTGGGGTTGTGTGCACAAGGATGGCATCAACTGGGATACCAGGTCCTGATCTCGGGATGTTTCAACTGTCGTGATCTTTCACGGTCTTGTTTCGCTGTCCGAAGACAATGATCAAGACCCATTCCGATTGATGATTAACTTTTCATGGGACTATTATAATTGGGTTATTCTTAGAGATTATTTGATAGGATAGGATTAGAGATTAAATGGGACTATTATAATATTATCATCGGGTTTTTCGGGTTGAGATTTGATAGGATTGGATTTTTTCTGGGGATTTCCATGTGGTTTCTGGGGATTGGTTTTACTATCCTTCTATTGGAGGCGACGGTCACTATATTGACACCCCAAAAAAAGGGGATCAGCCGTGGAGATCCCTCGTGAGGAAATACCATGGGACCTCGAGTCATGGCGGATCAGTCGTCACCATGGTTGTTTCAATCAAAAACTGGTTGGTGGTTTGGAACATTTGGATTATTTTTCCATTCAGTTGGGAATGTCATCATTCCAACTGACGAACTCATATTTTTCAAGATGGTGAAGACTTTGATGACTTGGTAACCCCACGATTTGGGAAACCCCCATATAAATGGTGGGAACGGCCATAGGTAATGAATGATGAACCTCCAAGCCACATAGTGAAAGGTTTGGGTGAATTGAAACAGACAACCAGTGGTAGGAACAACTGGGTGGCCTTGGATTATATTTGGCGAATCGAAGACTGATTCTGCACTTGGGTGGTGCAGTTCAGCTGGAAAAATCGGTACAACCATCGGATTTGAACCTCCATAAGTTCGGAATCAGATATGTATATATATATGTATGTGTGTAATTATATATATATATATATTATATTTATATTATATATATATACATAAATAAATACAGCCACATACAACTGCACCCCCAAGAAGGGTTTGGGTGTTCTTCTGAAGGTTCACAGATACCGGCAGCATTTCTCACGCCACGTGTGACCCATTTGGATTGCTGGCCGCAAAATTGGTTCAGAAAAAGGCCTCCATGGGTAGAGATTTTGAAGCGGTGTTTCAAGCATGTCCACATCATTCACCCGCCAGAGGCAAGTGTGCATCAAGCTGGAATGTCAGATATGTCAGAGTTGCCAGATGTGAAGGATAACAGCCATGGGAGTTGATGAAGCCACAATCAAACCACGGACAGTCAAAAACTGCGCGATAGGTCCGATAGGTCACCACAAAGGTGTGAATCGCATCGCCGGTGCGCCATGCCGTGTGAGGGGCGACAGGAGGGGAAGCTGGATGAATGGTGGGGTAGGGTTGTAGGGTTGGGAGAATTCTACCACCAAAAATAGAGGTTTCAATCATCAATGATATTGGTCTAGATGGGGTAGCTCTTGAAATTAGGGTGAACCACAATGAAGGGTAGGGAACCTGGGTGGTGGGTTAATGTCTAAAGCTATCAGCGAGAAAGAATATCCAGCTAAAGCAACAAGTATACATAACAAGTCCCGGCACTGTCCTGCCTTTCCATCGAACTGTAAGGTTCCCATATGAGCTGGCTGTTTCTCAACATTGGGGTCACCCAAATCAGTGGTAACCCCATTGTTTAACTCTCCAATATCCATCAGGAAGACGAAGTCCCAAAAAGTTCCCAGAAATTGATCCAGGTGGATAAGTTACAAAGACTCCGACGCGGCTAGAAATGGTGGGCATTGTAAAGATACTCGTAACTATCCAAGAATTGCCCAGCTTTTTGGGTTTGTGAATTAGAACAATTGACTCAGTAAACGTTTTGATCGCACATCTACCAGTCGTTTTCCGCTGAAACCCCGATATTTGTTGGTTGAAGGCCCAAATCACCATAAAATCAGCAGTTTTCTCGGTGAAAGTCCAACTAATTCACCATAACTAACCGAAGTCCGGTTGAAATCTCCAGTTTTAGGTGATATCTCCATTTCAAACCTTCAAATTTCCTCGCAGGATTTGATGAAGCTCTTGCGAAGCGGCGAGGTCGATGAGGCCATCACGTGTTTGGCTGGTCAAAACCCTTACGGTGAACGCGAAAACAGCTTGGATTTATGGATGCTCATCCCCCAAAGTATCCAAACTAGGTTTTGACCCATCTCCAAATCATGATAATTAGAGGGAGGATAGTCTTGACGGGAGGTCAGTTGGAAGAGTGGACGAAGTTGGGATATCAAGCATTGTGTGGATATGATGGGTTCAATGATAGATATGCTGATAAAATATTTGATCAACAGTATTTTTAAAAAAAAAAACTGTTTATCCACAGCACATGCGATAGTTTAAACAGAAGAGAGAAATGTGATTTACGGAAATGCTCAAGTCCTGCAAATCTTTTGTAACACAAATTGGCTCCCCTCAGAAATAGCAAACATATGCGGACATGAAATATTTTTGTAATAACCCGTCTTTTGCAGTTGCCACTCACATCAGAATGTTCCTATTGGAATCCCGAGATGCCAGGAAGACTAGATGGTTTGTAACTCATACAGATACACGCAGAAGATTGCACCCCCCCCAGTGATGGAGCTGTAGATATATCTACCATTAAACCAAAGTTTATGGTATGTTCACCAACTTATAACTACAGCTCTCATAGTTAGTTTATAACTTATAAGCCAACTATACAAGCTGGTGCCCCCCAAGCTATGTTTGTTGGCTTATAGGCCCATGAACTAGTTCAATATATCACCAACAAAAACCATAGTCAACTATATGCCAACTATAGCCAACTATAGGTTTAAACCTGCCATAGACCGTAGTTTTCATCCCACCAAAAGGTGCACGTAACCGTGGCGAGCTGGGATTTGTTCCCATAGGACAAGATTGGAAAATGCTGGTCTGTTTAGAACGGGAAAAACATCGAATTAAATGGATGGTTTTCCAGCGCGCCATGTTTGATGACACCGGAGGCTAACTGGAGGCGAACGTTCACTGGATAGTAGTGGGTCACAAAGGTCCGTCATAGTAAACCATAACGGCCTTATGGGAACTCACAACTGGTTAGTTCACCCATGTTGCACCCAAAACGGCCATAACTGGAGTAGCAACTGTGTCGTATCAACAGGTTTGTTGTGATAACTGGTGGGTTCCCCTATGAAATGCACCCCCGTTTTGGTCGGAGTTTTACGAACCACTCACTCAACTAACCAGCCATGGCCCACCAGTCCCCCAGGATGTCAGACACATCTACCACACCAATGTGGGAGGCTGGGCCAAGGGGGACGAATTTCCCGGATTTTCCAGGGCTCACAAAAGAGGTTTGTTTGACGTTGTTCCAAATATTTATACGGATATATACTGATATAATATAGATCTGTAGATATGATATGTATACAACTGTGTATGTATATTTATATATATATATATGCGCAACGCCTGGGCTTTGCCCCAGGGTTGCAGCGTAGAGGGTTCCCATTCCCAGTCACATGTTGTTGCATCTTTACATTCAATTGGGAAGATCAACAAAGGTATTGGGGAATATTAACATCCCACTCCCGTTAAACTTTACATTCAATTGGGAAGATCAACAAAGGTATTAGGGAATATTAGATTCCCGCCCCCGTTAAACTCTACATTCAATTCGGAAGATCAACAAATGCATTAGGAATATTAAAATCCCACCCCCGTTAAACTTTACAGTCAATTGGAAAGATCAACATTAGGGAATATTAAATTCCCGCCCCCGTTAAACTCTACATTCAATTGGGAAGATCATCAAAGGTATTGTGGAATATGAAATCCTACCCCCGTTAAACTTTACATTCAATTGGGAAGATCAACAAAGGTAATAGGGAATATTAAAATCTTCATTCAACTGATGATGGTGATAATAATGATGGTGGTGGTGATGTGATGGTGATGATGATGATGATGATGATGTTGATGCTGGTTATGATGATGATGGTGTTGATGATGTTGATAATGACGATGACGATGACGATGACGATGATGATGATGATGATGGTGATGATGGTAGTGGTGATGATGATGGTGATGTTGATGGTGGTGGTGATGATGATGATGGTGATGTTGATGATGATGATGATGATGGTGATGATGATGGTGATGATGATGATGATGATGATGATGATGATGACGATGATGATGATGATGATGATGATGCGTTGCCCGTCGTCGTTGCGGTTCGGGGCAAAGCCCAGGCATTTGCCGAACGTATATATTATATATACATGCATAACCATATAGAGAAACAACTGATTTCAGGATTTTAGTCGGGTTGTCGTAGCTGCTGTTCTCATATGGATACCCATGCAGTGGGCCCATGGGTGAACGGTTGCTTTTGATAGATCTCTTTTCAGCTATTTCTATCGAGGAGTTCACTATCCAGCTATTTTTTCACATGAGATTTACGGATAGTGGATAACATCATGGATATTTAACCAAACCCAGGCACGAAGCCCAAAAACCATGGCAGCCATGAATTCACTGGGTCATGTGCAGCTTCTTGCTGGCACCTGGGGTTCAAGCGAGTTTGAATGGAATTCTTGTGATTTTGAATATCTCTTCCAATGCTTCAAGTAAATGTGTCGTTCCCGAGTGGTTCTGGAGAAACTCTGCAACTTCCTGAACACTCCAAAGTGGGGGACTTGAGACTTCTGGCCCATCAAACTTTCGGAAAGGGTTTCCTCAAACTCGTCACTTTCGAGGGGCATGTTCTGACCAACCCTGAGGACTCTTTGCAAGCTGCAGGGGTCCAAGACGGAGAGCACATAACTGCAGTGGCACAGCGAGCAAACTTAGCCGCAACAACTGAGGCCTTTGCTCTCTGGTGCTGTGGAGGTAGCAGAGTGGTGACATGGGGTAATCCACACCGCGGCGGTCACTGCTCTGCAGTTCAGGATCAGCTCAAGAAGGTGCAACAAATTCAAGCCACATCTGGTGCATTTGCTGCGATTTTGGCCAATGGATCCGCCGTTTCCTGGGGTGATCCACACTGCGGTGGTGACTGCTCTGCAGTTCAGGATCAGCTCAAGAATGTGCAACAAATTCAAGCCACATCTTGTGCATTTGCTGCGATCTTGGCCGATGGATTCGTGGTTACCTGGGGTGATCCACGCTTTGGTGGTGACTGCTCTGCAGTTCAGGATCAGCTCAAGAATGTGCAACAAATTCAAGCCACGGCTTGGGTATTTGCTGCGATCTTGGCCAATGGATCGGTCGTTACCTGGGGTGATCCAGACACCCATGGTGGCACTGGAGTTCAAGATCAGCTCAAAAATGTGCAACAAATTCAAGCCACGGATTCGGCATTTGCTGCGATCTTGGCCAATGGATCCGTCGTTACCTGGGGTGATCCAGACACCGGTGGTGATTGCACAGGAGCCCAAGATCAGCTTAAGAATGTGCAACAAATTCAAGCCACATTCTGTGCATTTGCAACGATCTTGGCCGATGGATCCGTGGTTGCTTGGGGCCATCCAATCCAAGGTGGTGACTGCTCCGCAGTTCAAGATCAGTTGAGGAACGTACAGCAAATTCAGGCCACGTATTATGCCTTTGCTGCGATCTTGGCCGAGGGATCTGTGGTTACCTGGGGCAATCCACGCTATGGTGGTGACTGCTCTGCAGTTCAGGATCAGCTCAAGAAGGTGCAACAAATTCAAGCCACATCTGGTGCATTTGCTGCGATTTTGGCCGAGGGATCTGTGGTTTCCTGGGGCGATCCACACTATGGTGGTGACTGCTCTGCAGTTCAAGATCGGCTCAAGAATGTTCAGCAAATTCAAGCCACAGGTGCTGCATTTGCCGCAATTTTGGCAGATGGATCGGTGGTTGCCTGGGGCAATGCTGAAATTGGTGGTGACTGCTTTGCAGTTCAGGATCAGCTTCGGTATTTGTAGAGCATGACTTCCGCAGCCTGAGCTTAAAATAGATGTGGGAGAAACACGCTGCTGGGATATTTCATGCGAATATATACTGTATGCTGTCAAGTCTTTAACTCCAATATAACACATATAGAACCTTTGTATAACCAACAAATACCAACAATATGATGGGATATGATACAGATGTTAGTTGACTGGTTATTTTTGTGGGTGAATGACCCATTACAACAGGGGCTAACCAGTCACATATCTCGATGGCTCACCTAAGGATGATGTTCACGAAGTACCCACTTCCAGAGAATGATGATTGCCCGGAATCACTTGAAGGTCAACCGCCGGTTCTGCCACCAGTTACGCTGTTTGTAGATCTAGCCTCCAGCAAACATGAATGCGGAAAACCCATGGAAAAGCCACTTGGATCATCGAATCGTAAGTGGTTAATAACTCGGACGGTCAGGAAGTCTCCTCCAACTGTTGTCCGATCTCTAAACGGATTAAACTAAAACTGCTTGGTGGTTTGGAACTGTTTTTCCCCACATCTTTGTGTGGGGTTCTTGTTTTTGGTTCTGTATCCCGTCCGCCGCCTCCTCCTCCCGTCGTCTCTTGTCCCCTCCCGTCCCAGCCCAATACATTGCCCACAACTATTCACACACAACTTGTCATCACACAACTTGCTCACACACAACTTGCTCTCACACAACTTGCTCACACAGAACTTCTCCACATACAAACACACAACTTGTCCTCACTCAACTTGACATCGACGCTCGCTTTGCCCACAACTTGTCATCAAACAAATTGCTCACACTTGTCATCAAACAAATTGCTCACACATAACTTGTCATCATACAACTTGCTCACACACAACTTGTCATCACACAACTTGCTCACACACAAATTGCTCTCACACAACTTGCTCACACAGAACTCCACATACGCACACACACACAACTTGTCATCACACAACTTGCTCACACAGAACTTCTCCACATACACACACTTGCTCAGAAATAGCTTATCGAATTACTGATGTGGAATGCATCTCACGTGCAAAAACACTTCAGTTAAACCTGACAGGAGAAATTGGGAGACTCAACGTGAGAAATAGTGTGAAGTGGGCTTTCTACGTCCTTGCTCGAAGGATTAACTTGTTCTGATGCAGCTGATGTGGAATGCATCTCACGTGCAAAAACACTTCAGTTAAACCTGACAGGAGAAATTGGGAGACTCAACGTGAGAAATAGTGTGAAGTGGGCTTTCTACGTCCTTGCTCGAAGGATTAACTTGTTCTGATGCAGCTCATTCAGATTGCGAAAACCGTGCAAAATGAGAAAACCAGGTTGTTTTGAAGCGGCAAGGTGGTTCTTGGGTTAACCACGTCCCATGACAGTCAAAATGTTTCAAAACGAGTGCAGGTACGTCCAGGTGATCAGCCCGGATATCCTAAGGACACCATAGAGAGCTTCGTTGGGCACAGCTCTATGGGCCTTCTGTGCCCCCCTGCTGAAATTCACATTGGAAACCATTGCAGAAATTCAAGTAGAAAATCAAACTAAGATTTAAACCGCAGGCGAAAAACGAGTCACATGCAAGTTAGAAGTTTTACATCTCTTCAAATGTTCCACACACACACGCCCCGCTGCCGCGAGGCTTTTTCATGGAGATCACCAACGGTGAAGGGCTATTATCTTTTCCCTGAAGCAGGAAATGGCTTCAAAATACAGGGAAAGAGGGAAACGAATTAGCGAGAAGCCTCAGTCGTCGTTCTTGATGTTAGTCTTCAATGTCGGATAAGGCCTCCATTTGCATTCTCAGAACATGCTGCGACAAAGTTTGGGTCGTAGTTGCCAAGTGGCTGGCAAGGTGGGCCGAGTCTTCTGCTGTGAAAATTTGACACGGATCGGTGGCCAAGTCGGATCGGTCCGTTTCAATCTTCTCAAGGATCGCTGCATTGGCATCTCTGTCATTCCTGAGATTGTCGTAAAGGATACTTGCCAACTGGTGGATCTGACTTGGAACCGGCGAGGTGCCGATGTTGGCCGCATTGGATGTGTTGTCATCCATCACTGAGTCATTGTGGGACTCTTGGTACTCTGATGTCTGATCAGCATTGTCAGACGGTTGCCATGGCTGATGCCAATGTTGGTAGTTGTCCTCCGGCACAGGAATGCCATAGAAACGACGCCAGTAATTGGCGAGGCGAGTGGCTTGCTGCCAGCTATCTATGTAGCCTCCATGTTCTGCTCTGACATGACCAACCATTCCATTGAAGAAGTACTCCGGTTGCCTGTTTCGTTCTTCTCCATGACGATCTACTTCCGTCACCACCAGGCGGTCTGGTGTGTGTGAGCTGCAGGTGGAGAAACGATCTTCTTGAAGATGTGAGTATGGAGGACTTGGTTCTGTTTCTGGATTTCCGATTGCAACGGATAAGCTTCCTCTTGGGGTTGCCAATAAGATCGAGATGGCATGGGGACCTGACGGATATCTGAGGTATAACCGAAGTGAGGAGCATTGGACGACGTGTCACCGGAGTTGGTGGAACGAAAATGAAGTTGATTGGAAGACTCGGATGCACGACTTGGATCATCTGTTGTGTGATGATCAGAAGAGGCTGAGGCACGGCTATGCGGCACAGAGGTCGGAAGCTGGCGGCGGTGGAGGCTCATGGGTCCACGAGGAGAGTCGATGTAGCAAAGCCGGAATCCCGTTTGGTCATGATGAATGCTTAAGCCAAAATGAACCATATTGTGAAGGATGGTGCAATAATAGCACATTTCAAGGTGATTGTTGCAGTGACATGTCAAACGCAAACTTGCGTGAGGGAAGATAATGTTGGTAAATACAAAATTAGAAGAAGAATACATAGAAGCAACATGAAAGATGTGCACAAAGGTGGAAAATCAAGTAATTGCAAAGGTGAAAGGAACATGAGCTGTTGAAGAACATTGGAGGTCGGAATTGATCGTAAATGCAAGCACCACGGACTTTTGAGCTGGATTTATGGCAGCATGGCTGATTCTGGGAAGTGAATGGCCGAATATTGTTCGGAAACAGGATTCCAAATTCTTGGCCTTCAGTCCAGTGAGGGCGGAATTCACGAAGAAGGTCAATCAAGCGGTACTCATTGCGAAGGACAAAGGTGTCCCCGGTGTTATCCTGCCACCGAAGATCCATAGATGTGGGTTCAAGACGACAATCCCAAGTGTACAGGATGTGTTGGCTGATGTAGTACAGCAAATTGTTCACCGTGAGGGTTTCCACGTGATAGGGATGGATCAGGACGTGGTAGGTGAACAGAGCAAGTTCTTCCATTCTGCCAAGAGAAGGTAAGGATTCGCATGTTGTTGATTCCATGGCGTCATCATGAACTGCGGTCATAAGTGGACGTACCGCTTCCAGGTTGACGATAATGAGGACTCGTCTATGGTGACGTACCGGTGGTACGTCATGCCATGCGTCGCGGTATTGACGTCGTCGCTGGTGGTTGCGATTTTGCCACATGGGTTCGTCCCGGGAGCGGGATCGATCAGGGGCAACACGTACGTGATCAGAAGAGTAAGCATGAGCCATATGGACTGAGGGAAATCGCAAAAGGTACATGCAGAAAGGAGAAGAAGGAGAGGAAAAGAAAAGAAGAGAACAGAGAAGAATAGAAAGGAAAGAAAAGAAAGAAAGAAAGATTACACAAGAGGGCAACAAAGACGCAGCGGTATGGTTGCAGTGAGAAAGGCAGGCATGCTCTTTTCCTGCCTGGAGATGTTCCTGGCGATTAGTCCTCAGCCTCTGGTTCATGAGGCGGGTGAACGTGACCATGTTGGTCCGTATGTTTTAAAATCCCCCATCTCAGTTTGCACACCTGAGGATCACGACGAAGTCGAGCGCCGATCGTCTTCCACGACGGACGAGATTTGGTGTCATTCTTGAGATTGATCAGCTCTTGATCATCAGTGTTTGACCAGGGTCTGAATGTGGTGTCGGAGGGAGGTCGAGAAGTTTCTGTAGGTTGGAGGATATTGGTGGGATTTGGTGTGAGGACCAGTGGCATGGAAGTGCCTGGTGGTGTGGTGGTGGTGGTAGATGGTATTGTGGCATTTCGACCAAGGTCGCGAGTTGAGTTGTCATGTGCAAGTGGGGCTTTGGATGCTGCATCATCATCCGAGTCGTCCGAGGTAAAGCCCGCACGTGGGATTTCTGAGATGATGGGAAGAGACACAGGACGAGCAGTGGATTCCGAACCCGAACCCATGGGTCTTCAGTCGAAGTGGTACGTTGTTTTGACCGAACAGGAACCGGCATTGTGATTCGGGTAGTAGATCGAGGATGGTCCGGACCTGCTGTTGTTCCCGGAGGTACGGTGGTGGAATGCTCTTCATTGGGAACCGGATTTCGGGTTGCGGTGTCTGAACCTGGAATGTAGTCTGTTTCGTCACGAAACGTGAAATCTTGAGGGTAGCGATTCATCGTGAGAGGACGTAAATTTGGTTCAGGATTCACAATCATATGTGATGGAATGCCTCCATGTGACACCATTGTTGGTGGATTTGCTGTAGATGGTAAGGGAACAAACGTGTGGAGGCCTCTCGATGTGTGGGTAGGGCGACCCAAGCGAAGCTGTGGATCAGTCATTGGATCATCCCATTCAATGGATGGCTCGAAGAAAGGGAGGAGACTAGCCAAGTGGTTCATATGCATAATAGCCCGAGCCAGGTGGTGATGAAAGGCACGACCTTGAGCATGGTCCATGATGGCTAACACCAGAAAGAAGCGAGAAGTTTCCGAGTTTGAGCCAAGTTGCTGAATAACAAAGGCGTGAAAAAACCTGAAGAGGGAAAGTAGAGGAGGAAAAGAGCAATCACACCCCAAAGAAAGGGAGGAAAGGAAAGGAAGGAAGAAAACCAACCTGAAGAGGAGTGCAGAAGAGGAATGGACCGAACAGTTCGGGCAGCACCGGTTTTTCATAGGCGGCTGAAGGTTCTGATGCTGAGTCAAAATGTGACTGGAAATGGCGTGGAGTTCCTCCTTGGGAAATCCAGCTCGTGTATACAAATGAATGAATTGGTCAAGACCTTGTTGAACACGAGAATCTGGGAAGGCACCCTTGATCACAATGTGGCAACGGGAACGGAACCCGCTGAGCAGTACTTTGGGCGGAGATCCTGAGAACGGTGAAAGGACTTGAGAAACATTGGTAGGCCCTTGATAAATCAATTCCAGTGGTTTGGTCTCAAGCATGAAGCCAAGAAACTCTTGGTCAGGTTCCGTTTCAAGAATGATGGGTTTTCCGTGGAATCCATCGTCCAACAGGACCTCATATGGTGAAAGGTCCATAAGCCGTTTGTCTCCAAAGATGAGACGGTTGTCGACGTAGCGGATGTGACGGATGAAGAGATTGTGGTTGGATAGAATTTGTTTGAAGGTGATGGACCAAATTTGTTCACTGATGGAGACAACAACCATTAGGCCCGGAGACAGTGGACTGCCCATCGGACTGCCTCTGCATTGACGAATACACTTTTGGCCCAGTGCGAAAGTTTGCATGTTCAGTGCAGATCTGATTAGATCTGGAACATCATTAATGATGATTTTTCGAGTGACATTGAGTCGTCGGAAAGTTCGACCCTTGATGATGTCACCGGGGTTGTTGGATTTTCCCGGGTAGACTGAGAAGGCTTCGCTGTCTGAAACGTTCATGTTTGGGCGAAGGAAATCCAAAAGCATGAACCAGGATCCGACAAATCTGTCTTGGTCGATGCTGGTGAAGAATCCCGCAAGGTCCTGATTGACCAAGACTAGATTGGCGTCGACAGGCGCAGACTTCAGAATGGACAGGAGTGTGTAGACATCTCCGGTGGCGAAGTGGTTTGGACAGGCTACTGGGATGAGCTGAAAAATCAGACGGGCAAGGATGTTGAGCATAGGGCGAAAAGGTGATTCCACAAAGGATATGATGGGTCTGCCACTCCGAAAGTCTTTCTTTCGCTTTGCCAGAATGTAACCTGATGGAAGTTGTCTGCCAGATCCGACCGCCCACGGGTAGGCTACAACACAACTTGCCCATACACAACTTACTCGTACTTATTCTTCCACACACAACTTGCTCCACACCAATCCTTCACCATATCTTTTCCCTTTCCTGCTTTCCCCATGCCATCTTTACATTTCTTTTGCTGCTTGTTGGAAGAAGTGAACATGTGGGGTTATCCGGTCCTTAATTTATTTTTCCATACAGTTGGGAATGTCATAATCCCAACTGACTTTCATATTTTTCAGATAAGTAAGGTTGATACGGATTCCACAACCTCGATCGGGATGATCCTCCCATGGACAGTCGGCGCAACCTGCGAACTCCCACGGTTGTCGGGGGCCCAGATCCCCATGGTGAGTCATATATCCCCATGATATCCCGATTAGAGATATATGGTGCTGATATCCCATTAAATCAGCATTTTTCTGAAGGTTAAACTCATGTGAAAAATCAAACACAGCCACATCATGAGTTCAAATTCTCCTATTTAATCATAGTTTTTATCCATGTAAATCCACGTTCAGACACGCCATCGATTTTTCGTTTCAGATTTTCAGCTGAATGCGCCATGCCATGCGCACGCCATCTCCCCATTGCCAGGACGTTGACACCGGTGACACCGCAGAGCTCCAGAAGTCCTGTGCGCGAAGTCCTGCGACGGACGACGACAGAAAAATGTAGATCGAAGTTGGTTATAGTTGGTGAACATAACTCCGGTCTATGGCAGGTTTAAACCTATAGTTGGCTGTTGGCATACAGTTGACTATGGTTGATAGGTGACATATCTATAGTTAATAGGCTTATAAACCAACTTATAACTTGGGGGGGACCACCTTGTAGAGATATAAAGATGTGAATGTGTCTAGAAATCGGGTACCTCAATTTTTGGCTGGTTTATCATCACCTCGATAAATTAAAGGACCGGATAACCCCACATGTCAACTTCTTCCAACAAGCAGCAAAAGAAAGGTAAAGATGCCATGGGGAATGCAGGAAAGAGAAAAGAGATGGTGAAGGACCAGAGCCAGCCCAGTGCCATAAGTGCCACGCCTGCCACGCAGAATGCACGTACATGTCGCCAAGTGCCACGCCTGCCACGCAGAATCGACGCTCGATGTCGCCAAGTACCACGCCTGCCACGCAAACAGCCGCAGCGGCCACGGCGTCAACTGGGACCCGAGCGCGCCACCAGAGCCAGCCCAGTGCCATAATCATAAGTGCCACGCCTGCCACGCAGAATGCACGCTCGATGTCGCCAAGTACCTGCCACGCAGAATGTACGTCTGTCGCCAAGTGCCGCACCTGCCACGCAGAATCGATGCTCGATGTCGCCAAGTACCACGCCTGCCACGCAAACAGCCGCGGCGGCCACGGCGTCAACTGGGACCCGAGCGCGCCACCAGAGCCAGCCCAGTGCCATAAGTGCCACGCCTGCCACGCAGAATGCACGTACATGTCGCCAAGTGCTGCACCCGCCACGCAGAATCGACGCTCGATGTCGCCAAGTACCACGCCTGCCACGCAAACAGCTGCGCCTGCCACGTCACGCCTGCCACGCAGAATCGACGCTCGATGTCGCCAAGTACCACACCTGCCACGCAGAATCGACGCTCGATGTCTCCAAGTGCCACGCTTGCCACCCAGAATGTACGTACATGTCGCCAAGTGCCGCACCTGCCACGCAGAATCGACGCTCGATGTCGCCAAGTACCACGCCTGCCACGCCAACAGCCGCGGCGGCCACGGCGTCAACTGGGACCCAAGCGCGCCGCTCTGCAGAGCCAGCCCAGTGCCATAAGTGCCACGCCTGCCACGCAGAATGCACGTAGATGTCGCCAAGTGCCACGCCTGCCACGCAGAATCGACGCTCGATGTCGCCAAGTACCACGCCTGCCACGCAAACAGCCGCGGCGGCCACGGCGTCAACTGGGACCCGAGCGCGCCACCAGAGCCAGCCCAGTGCCATAAGTGCCACGCCTGCCACGCAGAATGCACGTACATGTCGCCAAGTGCTGCACCTGCCAAGCAGAATCGACGCTCGATGTCGCCAAGTACCACGCCTGCCACGCAAACAGCTGCGCCTGCCACGGCGTCAACTGGGACCCAAGCGCGCAACCAGAGCCGGCCCATTTCCATAAGTGCCACCCCTGCCACGCAGAATCGACGCTCGATGTCGCCAAGTACCACACTTGCCACGCAGAATCGACGCTCGATGTCTCCAAGTGCCACGCTTGCCACCCAGAATGTACGTACATGTCGCCAAGTGCCGCACCTGCCACGCAGAATCGACGCTCGATGGCGCCAAGTACCACGCCTGCCACGCAAACAGCCGCGGCGGCCACGGCGTCAACTGGGACCCAAGCGCGCCGCTCTGCAGACAGCCCAGTGCCATAAGTGCCACGCCTGCCACGCAGAATGCACGTACATGTCGCCAAGTGCCGCACCTGCCACACAGAATCGACGCTCGATGTCTCCAAGTGCCACGCCTGCCACGCCAACAGCCGCGGCAGCCACGGCGTCAACTGGGACCCAAGCGCGCCACCGGAGCCAGTCCAGTGCCATAAGTGCCACGCTTGCCACGCAAAGTGGAAGTCGATGTCACCAAGTACCACGCCTGCCACGTGAAACGATTGTGTGAGCAAGTTGTGTGAGCAAGTCGATGTCACCAAGTTGTTGCGTGTGAGCAGGTTCTGTGATGACAAGTTGACGACAAGGTTTGTGAGTAGAGTTGTGTGTGAGTAAGTTGTATGATGACAAGTTGTGTGATGACAAGTTGTGTGGACAAGTAGCAGTGGGAGTAGAACAAGTTGACGACAAGGTGTGTGAGTAGAGTTGTGCGTAAGCAAGATGTATGATGACAAGTTGTGTGATGACAAGTTGCGTGGACAAGTAGCAGTGGGAGTAGAGTTGTGTGAGTAGAGTTGTGTGTGTAGAGTTGTGTGATGTGTGAGTTGAATTGTGTGTGTGTTAGCAAGTTGTTGTGATGACAAGTTGACGACAAGGTGTGTGAGTAGAGTTGTGTGTGTGATGTGGATGATGTGGAGGAGGAGGGCGGCGGGAGGAGGAGGAGTGCAGGAGAAGGCAGGAGTGCAGAACCAAAAACAAGAACCCCACACAAAGATGTGGGGAAAAAGTTGCATTTTGGGGCTGTGTCCCATTGACACACCCATGTCAATGTCTACTCAGTAGAGACATGTTAAGAGATGGAAATGGAGATGCCATGCCCTCAACTAACAGCTGGACCCTACCATGAGTTGATCAAGATGTGTGCAAGCTTGGCGGGACGGTATACCATTTTCATGGTTACAAACTGAGTGTGGTAGGGAAATGCTGGTGAACATGGAGATATGATGATATGATCATCATTTACCAGAGCAGAACAATTCTTGTGTTAATTTTTGAATGGCTTTGTGTCCGTCCGCAGTTTGTGGTTTCACCCCTTTTGATCACTAGGTGCGCCGAAGAGTGTCCAAAAGGGCCGCATGTGGGTTTCCCGGAAACCAACTTACTTGGAATCCCATTTTTTCCAGAGATCTTAAACATCAAAATAAGTTGTAGTTATAATGGTGTTAGAATCACTATATCTGGGGCTGTGTGCACAAGGATGGCATCAATTGGGATACCAGGTTCTGGTCTCGGGATGTTTCAACTGTCGTGATCTTTCACGGTTTTGTTTCGCTGCCCGAAGACAATGATCAAGACCCATGTCGATTGATGATTAACTTTTCATCGGACTATTATAATCGGGTTATCATTAGAGATTTCATAGGAATTGGAGATTTTTCTGGGGATTTCAATGCGGCATTTGGGATTTCATAGTGCTTTCATAGGCCTTTACTATCCTCATATCCTCCTTCTATTGGAGGGGACTGTCACTATCTTGACGCCCAAAAAAGGTGATCTTGAGGAGATCCGGAAATACCATGGCTGGAGCTCGAGTCATGGCGGATCAGCCGTCACCATGATCGACTCGGATGACTTGGTAACCTGACTTAGAAAATCCCCATATAAATTGTGGGAACGGCCATAGGGGTATAGTTTTTGATAATGGTGATGAACCTCCGAGCCACATAGGGCAAAGTTGAATTGAAACAGACAACCAATGGTAGGAACAACTGGGTGGTCCTGGATTATTTCTGGTGAATCGAAAACTGATTCTGCACTTGGGTGCAGTTCAGCTGGAAAACTTGGTATAACCATCGGATTCAAACCTCCATAAGTTCGGATATGTATAACTTCTACAATCATATATATATTATATATATATAGATATATATTTATATATATGATATATATATATATGATATGATATGATATACATATATGTATATACTTGTTTATGTATATATTATATACATAAATAGATATAGCCACATACAACTGCACCCCCAAGCAGGGTTTGGACGTTCTTCTGAGAGTTCACAGAATTTCAAACCGGCAGCATTTCTCACGCCACGTGTTTGGGACCCGTTTGGATTGCACTTCGCAGAATTGGTTCAGAAAAAGGCCTCCATGGGTAGCAAAGATGTTGAAGCGGTGTTTCAAGCATGTCCACATCCTCACCCGCCAGATGCATGTGTGCATCAAGCTGGAATTTCAGATGTGTCAGAGTTGCCAGAAGAGGATAACAGCCATGGGAATTGATGAAGCCACAATCAAACCATGGACAGTCAAAAACCCAAGTATTCCTGCGCAGGTCCGATAGGTCACAACAAAGGTGTGAATCGCGTTGCCTTTGCGCCATGCCGTTTGAGGGGCGACAGGAGGGGAAGCTGGATGAATGGTGGGGTAGGGTTGGGAGAATTCTACCATCAAAAATGGAGGTTTCAATCATCGAGATGGGGTAGCTCTTGAAATTATGAACCACATTGACGGGTAGGGAACTTTGGTGATGGGTTAATGCCTAAAGCTATCAGCGAGAAAGAATATCCAGCTAAAGCAACAAGTACACATAACAAGTCCCGGCACTTTCTTATCTTTTCATCGAACTGAAAAGTTCCCATATGGCTGTTTCTCAACAGTGGGGTCACCCAAATCATTGGCTTCCCCATTAGAAACTCTCCAATATCCATCAAGAAGACGAGGTCCCAAAATGTTCCCAGAAATTGATCCAGAAATTGATCTAGGTGGGTTACAACAACTTCGACGTGGCTAGAAATGGTGGGCATTGTAAAGATACTCGTAATTATCCAAGAATTGCCCAGCTTTTTGGGTTTGTGAATTAGAACAATTGACCCAGTAAACCTTTTGATCGCAAATCTACCAGTCGTTTTCCGTTGAAACCCCGATATTTGTTGGTTGAAGGCAAAAATCACCATAAATCAGCAGTTTTCGGTGAAAGTCCAACTAAGTCACCATAACTAACTGAAGTCCGGTTGAAATCTCCAGTTTTAGGTGATATCTCCATTTCAAACCTTCAAATTTTCTCGCAGGATTTGATGAAGCTCTTGCGATGCGGCGAAGTCGATGAGGCCATCACGTGTTTGGCTGGTCAAAACCCTTACGGTGAACGCGAAAACAGCTTGGATTTATGGATGCTCATCCCCCAAAAGTATCCAAACTAGGTTTTGACCCATCTCCAAATCAAGACATGATAATTTGAGGGAGGATAGTCTTGATGGGAGGTCAGTTGGAAGAGTGGACGAAGTTGGGGTATCAAGCATTTTGTGGATATGATGGGTTCAATGATAGATATGCTGATAAATATTTGATCCAAAATTTGATATGTCAATTACTGGCTGGTGGTTCGGAACTTTTTTCCCATGCTAATTGGGAATGTCATCGTCCCAACTGACGAACTCCATCATTTTTCAGAGGGGTAGGGCTCAACCACCAAACAGTATAAATCATCATTAAATCCCATTAAACTACCATTAACCATCAGTAAATCCCAGAAATTCCCACATTTTTGTTCCTCCCTTCGTCACGAATGAGGCGCTGCTGGTTGTTGTTGTTATGATAGGATTGGATATTTCTGTTGCACTAGTTCGTTCACCGCCAATTCGGGTGTCTTTGGCAAAATCGGGTTTCCCAAAATTAAGTATAGCCATATACATATATATCATTATATATCCATATATCATCTTATATCATTGTCAACGGTTATAATATTATATATTATAGTAGAATGGATGTTTTTTCTTAATCCCATTAAACCACTACAACCATATGTTTGTTGCTTAAGCCCCATGAAATAACAAGTTTTAGGCCTAAATTCTCAAGTTCTATTGGTTAAATCACCATAAAAACCTTCTCAAACAATTTTTTGGGTATTAAGACTTATCACCAGTTTTGTTGCTTAAATCTCGCCATATCAACATTGCCCTTACATCCCATTCACCATGAATGACTATGACCTCTTTTTAGGGGTAGCTGGATCCCAATCCATCCGGCGATGATAGTCAATGGATGGATTTAAGGGAAATTGTGCAGGAAAGCCCCCCATATTTACTTCATGCTGTTTCAATTTTCCCTTTTTTCCCCATACATCCAGCTCTGATAACCATCAAAGTCCCCCAATGTTTGGGTGAAATCTATAGCCCCCAGGAAGATCTCCTGGAATGCTTGAAGGATGACGTGCGCGGCCGCGACCCCCTCGAGGCGGTCGGTTCATGGCTTATCACTTAAGCTGTTCATGGAGGATATAACTGAGATATGTATATACAAGGTGGTGCCCCCGGTCGATAGCTAAGTTGGTGCACATAACTCCAATAACTATGGTTTTTGTTGGTGATATATCTATAGTTAATGGGATTATAAACCAACTTATAACTGGGGGGCACCACCTTGTATATATATGATATAGGGTTATCATGGAGGGTATTCCATGGTTAAGATTAATATTGGTTAAATCCATGGTTAAATATCGCTAAAAAATATTACTGATATAACTGTTTCACCCAAGAAATTCACAGAATCTAGGATTTCACGAGTATTTCACCCAAGATATCCCACATATCATGCGTGATATCACTGACCAATTTTCGTCGTTTTTGTACCGGGTGTCACGCTACCAGGATAAGGCAGACCATGCCGCACACCAGAAGGACAAGGATTGGTGAGGAGACCTGGATGGGTTCTCGTCAAAAGATCACCATGTGGATGGAGCCAAGGCAGAAGACCTTCGCGCAAGCGCCTTTGGGAGGTGACCTGTTTGCCGTCGGTCATGTTCCTATGTTCCTATGTTCTCATGTAGCCTAGAATCTGGGCCATGATCCATATCATTACCGTCATGATGAGAATTGTTACCCTCTGGTTCTTTAACATAGCCATGGAAAATGGCACATTTATAGATGGTTTACCTATTGAAAATGGTGATTTTCCATGGCTATGCTGAATAACCAGAGGGTATCATTGCTTTTTTTCTGATCGCTAGGTTTATCATCACCGACGTAATGCTTATCAACGTGTTCAGTGAAACTGATATTTTAAAAAAAAACACCCCAGTTATATAGGTCCAACGTGTTGGTTTATGTTCACCCAGCCAACTGTAGCAAAAAAATCCCTTCCATAGACCAACAGTTCCATTCGTCATTGGGCTGCCCGCCTTGTATCAACACTTGAGGTTTAAATTCTCCTCACCCTTCGGGGGAGGTAGGGTTTTTTGTATGATCATATCCCCAATGTGCGCACTATATTCAACTATTCATAGGGATATGATTATAGGCTATGATCATGATGGGTATTCAATTAATATATTTAATCATAGTGGATTAATGGTATGTTATTTAATCATATTGATAGGGATATAATCATACCCAATGGTTAAGATATATTCCAATTAGCAGTATGATCATAGCCATGTAAGAATTCCCGTTATGGGATTCATGACCCCCGTATGTAACTTAACCATCGCACATATGGCCCACCTTGTACCATTCCTATAGCCTCTGGTTGATGAACACAGCTTTGGAAATCGCCCAGTTAAAGATTACCCATGATGATTTACCTACTATATGGATCTGTCTGTCTGTCTGTCTGTCTGTCTGTCTATCTATCTATCTATCTATCTATCTATCTATCCACCTATCTATCTATCTACCTACCTATCTATCTATCTATGGTGATTTTGCGATAGCTATGTGAATCGACCATTTAAAAAGCTATTTAATTTCCAAAAAATTGTGATTGTCCATAGCTGCTCGGACTCGGACGTTAAGCAGATGCATTTCTGATGTGTCACCATGGCCATCCTAGGTGGACGCCGCTACATTGGGCTGCACAGGCGGTCGTTTGGGTATGGTACAAGCTGATGCCCCCGGTCGATACCTAATTTGGTGCACATAACTCCAATTTCACTATGGTTTATTGTACGCAAATAACTATAGTTACTGGGGTTTATAAACCAACTTATAACTGGGGGGCACCACATTCTATGGTATGGTATGGTATGGTATGGTAACATGGTCTTATCCAGAATATATCACCGACGTTCGAATGGCGATTTGTTTTACGGGAATTCACCAAGAAAAATGAAAACATTATTGGTACAGCAACAAACTCGTATGGGTGCATCCCAGTCATCGTAGGTGGTTTAAAAAGTCATTAATAAGCCATAAATGGTGATATTTCCATATGTTCTCTGTGTATATATATATACATAATTTATATAAGTGTCTTATACTAGGGTGAATATGATATTATGATTATTAAGCACTTTTTAAATTGGGATGCACATCCAAGCAAGCCACAAACAAAAGTTGTTTTAATGCTGAATGGGGATTGAATGAGATTTTCAGTGATACAATGAGGATGTAACTGATGAAAGCCGATGATTTGCATGGGAGACGTATGGACTATAAATTATAAGCCTGAAAACTTAAAAACAAATCTGCCGAGTCTACGGGAAAATCATATTGGGAGCATCATGGGGGCTGAAAAAATGATGTTCGAAGATGACATGGGAATAAGACTGATGACTGGCTGGTGGTTTGGAACATGAATGAATTATGACTTTCCCATCATATTGGGAAGAATAATCATCCCAACTGACTTTCACTCATATTTTTCAGAGGGGTAGGTTGAAACCACCAACCAAATGATTTTTGAGGCTTAATTAACTTAAACTTGCTTGCCCTCTTTGGCATATAACGGAGATATCATCATCCATATGGGAGATCTCTTCTGTTTTCCCATTGGGAAATCCACCATGAAAAGTTGTTCAGCAAATCCCAGCAGTAAGGCCGGATGTTCCAACGTGCAGAAATGGGTACCCAGAAATGGGGGATGGACCCTTGGAAAATGAGGTTCTTAAGCATGCCATGACAGTAGGATACCCTGTTCAGACAAACCCAACTTGAGTTCAAGTGCTATCTCATGATTGTTGGTTGTTATACATCTTCAATCCCAGTGTCTGTTCCATCAAATCCCTGGTGGTTCAAATCCACTTCTTCCTGGGCCGCTTCTCTGATCTGAAGTCCTGCTCCCATCTTTGAAGCTGCCGGGCAAACCCACCCAACATCCAGGATGGCCATGAGCGTTTAGCAGAGAAGTTGTTGGGTTTGCGGGTTAGTCGGGAGGCTCAAGTCACAAGTTGCGACCAACAAATGGGGTTTTCCTAAGTCATAGGGCTACCAGTTATCATCCATTTATAGATGGTTTTTCCCTGAAATAAACCAACCATTTTATCATGTTGGGGTAGCCACATGACTTAGGAAATCTTGATATACTGATATACAATTGTTTTGGTCAATTGCTAGTCTTTCCATGTACCCATTCACTTTTGTACGGTCAAAATGCTGGTCAATGCAAGCAACGCTAGTACCATACTCTACATTGCACGGCGCCAGTTTTAATTGTTTTATATTCTAAGCTGTCTAGGGGGATTGTTTGTCTCATCTCCCATACCCCAAATAGTCCGAGAGATAAAACACTGAGAATGAAAATCAGAGGATATGCAACTTATTCCAGGACATGCTAAGAATAAAGGATAGAGTTCGGCGTGGGCGCTAAATTTTGCAAGAATAAGCGGGCAGATGTCAGTCGCTTTTCCGTAATGATTTTCGATGTTTTTTATATGCACCTTGGCACATGCCCATGACATGGTGTCACCCTGCAGCAAGGTGAATTTGGCAGACTAAGATAACCCTGTCCAAACTCAGTCTTGTATCTGTATAAATGCGTGGACTAGGCCCAGTTACGAACCATTGATCCTCCAAGTATTGTTGGTTACATCCTTATGATTTCGGAACAAAAATGTGAATGTCAGCCCCGGGATGCTCCCAGGTACCAATGCTGCAGACGCCTGTGGCGCAACCCCTCTGGTGGTCCTGGCCTGTGGTCAGCATATGGAATAGCCATCAAAGATTTGGGATTCTGAATGATGGTAGATAATGGTAATGAAAAATCATGGGCTTGAAATGATGGCAAGTTTTTTTGATCAAAATTTAAGCTTTCCTCGAAAAGGCGCAGTCAGATGGCCCGACCTTGAGACTAACTGCGTTCACCTCAATGCGGCCAACCTGCACCCAAAGCTCCAGCATCTACAGCGCTAAGGCTCCTGACGCTTGGATGAATGCTTCCCGGACCATTCCAACCAGGGTTTTTCAAGTCAGAAAATTTTGCCTTGCCAATTTGTAATTTCATTTTACCCAAGATGCACCATCTGGACCATGTTAGGTTTTCAAAGCGGCTGGCTTCTCTTCGCCTATCGGGGATGGATCCCCCATCCCAACACGAGATGGGAATCCACCTTCAAAAATGGGTGCTAAACCTTGCGAAAGGAAATTTTCTTGCATGAGATTGTGCGGCAACTCTAGATACAACATACTGATCATTACTGATTCAGCAAAGAAAGCGGTTCTCTGGCAGGGTATCCAAATTTGGCAATGGTAATGCTGATGTCCGAAGGGTCGCTGATCCCCCCCGGAGCTGGCTTCAAGAAGAAAAAATATGCAAGAAACCCCAAGAATCCGTGTCTTCTCCCGTCCCCCGCAAGAAAATTCGGAAAAGTACCGGAAGTCCCAAAAAACTGCAGGAAACCCCAAACTGGGTCGAAAAAAGATAACTGCAGGGTTTATGATGGATATATCATATATATCTATAGCTAGATGGGTTGACTTTGACATAACCAACAAACACAACGGCGGGACACGACGTTGCAGTATCTTCCATTGCATTCCAATTGTCTCCCCATCGAATGTTTCGTTGTATACCCCTTGTTGATGAGCGTCCACGACTTTGAAGGGTATTTTTCATTGCACACAACCAGAGACAGAAAATGTACCTTCAAACAGTAAGGATTGATCCCTTAAAAAAGGGTAAATAACCCATTTGAGGGTAAATCCCCCAATATATTTGGCCTGTGTCATTGTTAAACTACCATTCTTCATATGATACCCTCTGGTTATGACTAACATAGCCATGGTATAGATGGCCGATAGAAATAGATGGTTGACCGAACTGAAAAATGGTGATTGTTTATGGCTACATCCATCATAAACCCAACATGTTGTGATTCTTCATGTGTCACATCCCGCCAGATGGTGGCTGCCTTCAATGGCCGCACACGCATCATTGAGGCGCACGGGACCGTTTTTCTGTGTAAGGGTGATTTCAATCAATACATGGCAGGTGATTTAATGGGTTTTTTTGCCTGTGAGATGGTTTTTAAGTGTTTTGGGAATTGATCTACTTTTCTGAGATGTTGAGACTTGATGGCAAATCCCATAATCCAGCGAAATTCAATCGGGGATCTAGCCAACAAATATGGTGGTTTAATTCAGGCATGGGGAATCACCCTAAAATAACCCAACGAGGTACTGGGTGCCGGGATTTTCCAGCCATGCTTGAGGCCCCCGGTTTGCCACTTACTCTTATTCAGCCAGAAATTGAAGTAGTTGATACAAGGTGGTGCGCCCGTTTACGAAAACGCATTCAGTTGGTGAACTAATCACTCCAGTACGCAAACAACTATACTATTCCTGGGGTGAATCTCAACCAACGTTCACATCACTGGGGTTTGCACCATCCTGTAATGTGGATATGTACTAAACTAGTTGGCTCATATATAGCTGGGACATAGTGAAATGATCGGAAATTAGATATACCTGGACTGGTTGGTGGTGGTTGGTGCTTTGGAACATGAATGGATTATGACTTTCCCATCATATATTGGGAATGGAAAATCATCCCAGCTGACTTTCACTCCATCATTTTTCAGAGGGGTAGGGCTCAACCACCAACCAGTATAAATCATCATTAAATCCCATTAAACTACCATTAACCATCAGTAGATTAACTATATGAAACCACCAACCAGATGTATACATATATATATAGAAAATCACCATTTTTATAGGTAAACCATCTATAAAGGGGCCATATATATATATATACATATACATAGCTGGAGTATATTCCCACATTTTTGTCCCTCCCTTCATCACTTGAGGCGCTGCTGAAGGATCGTTCCACTGATGTGCGACAGGTGCTCCGGGTGACAATTTTTCTTTGCGCCCCGTGAAAAGTTGGTTGGTGTCGGACTTCAACGAGAAATGGTGGATTTTATAAGCATCATTAATGATCGTTAGTGGATGATAATGCTGGCTGTCAAAATTAAGTATGAATAATGGTTAATAATGATCTGGTTGGTCCGGGGAATATGGCGATTTCCAGCGAAAATGCCAACTTCCGCTTCGTGAGAAGGGAACGCTCGTCCACCACGGTAAGTCTCATGGGTGAAGTCATCACAATCGAGCACAGTGTTTCCTACCGGCTGAGCGAGACTGTCCGGGAGGTAATGATCAAGGTGATGGACGACCCCACAGTGACTGTTTTTGAAGCAGAGTGGAGGCGAGTCGTCGAGAGTGACTTGGAGCTTTGCTTTGATACTCTGAAGTCCCAGGGGCAAGGGGACGACCGTGCTCTTCACGCGATCGCTTTTATCATCTTTGCAAACCGGGAACTCGAGGACCCTTGGGCAGATGATCGACGATCTACGTGAACTCTTGTTCAGTCGTATCGTTTAACACAGGTTTTGGGTTCAAACCGCCCCACGCCGCTGCTGGGTATTTTGTTATGCCATTAATGAGGGGGTTTACAAGCATCATTAGTGATCAGTAGTGGATGACAATGATGGCTGTCAAAATTATGAATAATGGTTAATAATGATCTGGTTGGTGGTTTGGAACATTTGGATTATTTTCCATATATTGGGAATAGTAACCCCAACTGACTTTCATATTTTTCAGATGGGTAGGTATACCACCAACCAGTTATGGTACTTTAAACAGATTCACATCATCTTAAATGGTGATTTAGCGGAAGATATTGTTGTTGACTTATGTTTTTGATGGGTGTAATGATCTATAATATGATAAAGCCAACGAGTATACAATTCAAGAAACGTGGACGACTATGGTGCACCACCTGGCACTTGTGTTTCTTGGGCCCCACAAATCTCAGAATATCTCAATAAGAATCCCACGTGGTGAAAATAACCGATCAGTAATCAAACATGGCAATGGTACATAGCAAAAATCCCCTACTGGTTGGTGGTTTGGAACATTTTTCCATATATTGGGAATAATCATCCCAACTGACTAATATTTTTCAGAGGGGTTGAAACCACCAACCAGCAATGGTACATATCAAAAATCCCCTATGAATGGAGGTGTTTTTAGTGGGAAAATCATCGAACTGGTGGAGTTTGCATGCCCGTGCGAACTGGGCACTAAAAAAAAATGGGGGATTCATCGATCATCATCTACTGCGTTATATTTACGATTGTCATTATGAGTCAAATAACAATAGTAATAGCAATAGTCATCATCTCATGATATTTACTAGTGTTATTGCGTTGTACATGACTGGTGCAGCGGACACGTCATTTGCATCTCATTCCATGCTATGTTCTCTTGATTAAATAAGGGGTTGTTACAGGTAACAACCCGCAGATCTACCGACACGCACCGCCAGACCAACAAGTACCTCACCACAGCCCTTCACTATGCGGCACAGCGTGGGCATGTCCGACGCCCAATTGGATCCAAAATTTACAGCTTGTGATTCCCCCCCC
The DNA here is from genome assembly GCA_947184155.2 of Cladocopium goreaui. Lineage (NCBI taxonomy): Eukaryota > Dinophyceae > Suessiales > Symbiodiniaceae > Cladocopium > Cladocopium goreaui. The sequence continues at coordinate 157,203 of CAMXCT020006830.1, read as the reverse complement.
TAATATTAACACCCAATTAGAAACCATGGTTTGTTTAGTAGGGAATGAAACCACATAATTAGGACCATAGAATGGGGGTGTTTAATATTAGGGGTTGGGATGATTGGTTATGTTTTGCACTAAGCATCCATATTTTTGAACTACAGGTGTATACATGTTGAATCCCAGTTAGTCTACCTATCTCAAGGCGGCCACCAAGTTTTTGAGGATGGGGTACCCAACTTCGATTCATGCCCATATGAATGTGTCTGAAAATTTGGTATACCGAAAGAAGAAACATCTTTTTTTTGGGCAAAACAAAAGCCGTTTCTTTTTGAAATGTCCAGAGATTTAAAGTGTGAAATGGATGGGTCAAACCTAATCCCCTGCGTTCATGTTAAGCACTCCTATTCCATGGTCAGATGTGGTTTCATCCCCCACCATACTTTGGGGATGAGGGATGGGATGCTTGTACCATAGCCTCAGTTGAACATCCGCCATCCCAGAGCTCCAAAAAGGCGTCTTAGTTTGACGATTGAGCCAACTGGTGACCAAGAAATCTTTAGGGTGCCAACAACCACCAACCACCACCATTTTTTGAAAGGATATATTAAGGGAATCAACCACTCATTGCAACCTATGAAAACCGCCTATTTCTAACCATGTTTTGCAATGTGGGGGCCCGCAAGACAGCTAAGTCGGTTCATAATTACAAAAACTAGGGTTGATTGGATAGATATGTATGAATGATACATGTATATAATAGGTATATGGGCGTTGAAACCAACAAAGATCACTGGCTGAGTCCCAGTATAATTTTCATGATATCCCCACGATATCCGATGATATTCCCGTGTTTGTTGTTTAAATCCATAGAAGATGTCCCAGTATATCCCCACAAATCAAATTTAATTAACAGACATCCTCATTACATCCTCATGATATATCCGAGTATATTTCCATGATATCCTCACTATATCCCCTCCCACCATCTTGCAATTAGAAATGTTTGATGAGTTTACATGTACTGACGCATTTCTGTGGCTTGATCCTTATGAAAAAACTTTACTTATCTTCATTATAATCATGATCATCCCATGATAATGAAGAGGATCATCCTGATACCCATGACATATATATATATATCCTATTATATCCCCAATCCTGTAATAGGAAAATCCCAAGGAAATCCCATGATCACCTTTAAAAATGACCACAGTTGCTGGGATGATACCTGTGAAAAATGTGGTCATGTTCTAAACCCACCATGTTTTGCCTATGAAAAATGATTGACTTAATGGGCTTTTAAACATCTATAGTGTTTAAATGGTGATTTATATCGCCCAAATAGATGTTTTGCCGATGAAAAATTGACCCCAGCCATGCTGATGTCACCGAGGCCGCCAGCATTGAGCTCTTAGTGGAGTCAAAGGCAGAGGCGTTTCAGGGGGATGTCAGGGTTTCATGAATTCCATGGGGATTTCCATGTGGATTTCATACAGAAAAAATGGTGAAAAATCACGGTGGTTTTCACCCCGATGTATTTAGAGGGCACCATCCTGGGGGATTTATTGTTTGATTTGATCAGCCTCTGGTGAATGGCTGGAAGGGTATTGGAAGGCTCTGGTCTGGGTGATGCCCCAGATATATTATTATTATATGTATTTATAAATCCTCATCATCATCATCATCATTTTCATTTTCTTCTTATCTATGTATAAGCCATTTTGTCAGGGGGTTGACTACATATCTATAGCTCGCCGGGTTTATCAACTTATGACTGGGGGCATCATCTTGCCCAGTCAATATACCACAAGTATGATGGTAGGATGAGAATACCAATCCCCATCCAACATGACCATGGCACAGACAAAGATCGCCGATGGTGACCTTTTGGGTCTCCTGCAAGCTTTTCGTGACACTTAACAAAACTTCTGAATTTATCCCGAGCACCATCCGGATTTTGAAAAAACGCAAGCATTTGACATTTTATATCTTTATGTCGAGTATGGAGATGTCCAATATGTCTGGGTAATTAGTTTATTACATGAATTCATGGACATCATTCGCCCTCTCAAAGGCTCCCAAACGAATAAGAAAATCCTTGCGACTTGGTGAAAATTTCCCCGGACCTCAGGAAGAGAAGTTACCGCCTGAAGAACTAACATCTGGATCACACTGTTTTTTATTTTAAGTGGTCAGCTTCCCATATTTCAATCACATTTGACAATCATGTGGAAGTTGATATTTAATGCAATCTAAGTCCTATTGAATGATTTCAATGTTAGTTCAACTGTAAACAAGTATTACTTTGTATAACATTGAACCAGGGAATAGTTCCAGAATCAAATTGTCACACGGAAAATGCCGCGCTGATCAATAGAGGTAACCCCGCTGGGTCTGCAGGTCTTCCAGGAAGCCACGAACCAAATTCCTGCCAGCAGCTTTGGATACAACCACCCTACCTTATTCGCGCGCGGCGTCGGAGCCAACAATCTTCAGTTGATGCTGCAGGGGCAATTGTGGAACTGGCGCAGCACGCTGACCCAATGGCAGGGAGACTTCACGAAATCCCTGTAGTTCTGCGAGAAGAACAGAGGCGGCACCCTCATAGAGGTCACCAAAAAAGGTCATGAATGTTATTACGACAAATGGCTGTACCGGTGTGCATCAAGAAAAGGGGCGCAAACTCTGCCACTGTTGGCAGCTGCACGAAAGGGAAGCCCTTTGTGGAAAACGCTAAGCAGGCTAAGCACCTTTAATTGGGTTGGAAAAAACGGTTGCGAAAATGTCCAGGTTTCTAACTTGTTTTTCTATGACAGGGGGTGGCTATGTATCCAAATATATCCCAATATATGCATTAAGTCTCATCAGATCATATGAAATCACCATATTTGTGTGGTAAAGCTTCAATTATGATTTGGTGATTGATGGGTTCACTTGGAAGATGATATGAATGATTATTCACAATGCAATGATATTGAATCATGTAGGCTGATAGTACAATCTATAAATCAATTAATCATGTCCAACTCGAACATTGAAGCAGCCATGTAATCTGGTTGGTGGTTTGGAACATTTGGATTATTTTTCCCATCATATTGGGAACAATGATCCCATTTGACTCATCTTTTTCAGAGGGGTAGGTATACCACCAACCAGTAATTAATATTCATTTGTCTGTGCTGATGGGAAATAATATCAATATCAATGGTGTTATCTCAATAGGGTTGAATAACCATTAACCGAGATTGATTCATCTAACGGTATCCTCAATAATATGAATTCCTCTCTGGTAAACTAACATAGCTATGGAAAATCACCCATTTTAGTAGGTGAATTATCTATAAATCACCATTTCCAATAGCTATGTTATAGATAAATCACCATACATATGTGTATATATATATATATAACCATTTAATATATATATATAACCATATAATATATTATCTATAATTCACTATTTCCAATGTGTATATATATGTATGTATTTTAGTAATAGCCAATTCAATGGTTCATAATTAACCATAACCATTAACCGATATTGAATGATTAACCATAATCATATGATTAGTAATATTCATTCCATTGAACATGAACCATTGAATAACCATATTGGCATTAACCACAACCATTAACCATGACCATTAACCACAACCATCTAGTAGGTAAATTATCTGTAAATTACCATCTCCATTAGCTATGTTATAGATAAATAACCATATATATATATATGTGTGTGTATTAGTAATAATCATTCAATGATTCACCACCATTCATTATTAACCATAACCATTAACCACTATGGATCATATTTTATATTCATCACCATTCACCATTCACTGTTGGCACCGTGAGGTCAATGCCCTGGACCGTCACAGCGACACGCCGCTCTCTTGGGCCGCGCGCAGTGGACATCTGGACGCCGATGCTTGGCCGTTTTCAAGTGGACGGCGGATGGGGGAAAGCGTTGAAAGTGGTGAAAATCTCGGGGAAAAAGTTGGAAAATGATGGAAATGGATAAATGGTGGCTTTGAAATCGTGATCTTTTGGTGAAATCGGAGGGTGAGATCATGTTTGTATTCTGGGATTTTATGGAAATGGAATTTCAGCAACACCAATGGCAACAGAATTGAGATTTAAGTAGACAAAATGGCAACACAATGTGATTTGATGGGATATAACCAACCATTATATGGGGGTATAAATATCGGGAATCTCATTGCCATCAGATGCTTAGGAGGGAACAATTTAGAGCGATGGGTTTCCACATTCCCTATCAAGTAGATCCTAAGATTCTCGCAACCCACACATGATAGATTGATACATTCCCCAAGAAACCAAACTCGTGTTAATTGATGATTTTATTGGAAGTTCACCAAATATGGGATTTTGCGAACAAAAATATCGGGATATAATTGGTACATGATAGTTGATTGATGATTGGTTCGGATTCTGAACACTGATCAAATGGTCAGTAAATTATTACTTCATGAAATGGCTCAAATGGAGCGTATCCCAAAACGGATTGGCTCAAATAACTGATTGGTGGTGTGGAACATGACTGGATGATTTGTCCATATATTGTGAATGTCATACTCCCATTTGACTTTATTTTTCAGAGGGGTAGGGCTCAACCACCAACCAGAACAACATGTGCTTGGGGAAATGATGACCAACAACTGGATTTTCTAAGGTGGTGCCTAAGTTTGCGAACCAAC
>CAMXCT020006830.1:120000-150000 GCA_947184155.2 Cladocopium goreaui | reverse complement strand
TCTGATCTTCTCTTCTCCATTCTTCTGCTCCACCTCTGCTTTTCATCTGTCCATATTGTCGGAAGTCTGACTTCTAAACTTCCTTCGATAACTATATTGAATTCTATGGATATGAAAAACCAGTGTTATTCGTGTTTAGATTTGCAAACCAAATCGGAAGATCTTTTAGATCATGTGCGTTGAATGATGACATCCCACATAGTCCATCAGCATAGGCCCCAGCTGGTGATGGTAGATGTGGCCGTCGTCAGAATGGCCTTTTAGGAGTTTAGCCAGCATGGGAGGTTCATGAAATGGGTGACCCCATATTCCCAGTGGTTTTCCGAACAAGAGGCGCACCCGTTTTGAATGATGAACTTGGGGCCCCCATGACCTAAGTCATCACCCCTCTCTTCAGCGTTGAAATTCGCCTTCGCAGATTTGGAATCTGATGTTCAGCAAATTGGTTCAAGGGAAAAATTAGGAAACCCCTATTTTTACTGGTGAAGGTATGGGTTTCCGGCAAAATGTCCGGTCAACGAATGCTGGGAGATTCAAATGTTTTTAGGTGTTGCCTTTTTCATATGAAACGACACGTGGACTCATAGACGATGGCCAAGACATCTGAGATGAAGCTCGCTCCCACCGGCACCGACACCGAGAGTGACGATGTGACGGTGACAGTTCTTCGGATAAGGCAGCAGAATCTGGAGGACTTGCCTCGTGCCCGGAGCCTTCCTGGGAAGCTGGTGCCCTCGGATCACGGAATCGGTTAAGGGGCGCTGCTGAGATGCCCGCGGTGCCATCCCCAATACACTCCACGAATTCAAAATTCAACCACCGAACCGCATATTCCGAGGATATGCTGTCAGGAGGCACCGTCTATCACCGTTGTTTCGGTGCTTTGGGACACTTCAAAGCCGAAGGCCACCATGAAACCTGAAAGGTTTGAACATTTGTTTTTGTGGTCAGCACTAGATTGTTTCAGGTTCATGACACAAAGGGTGTGTGTCAAGTCATTGAGCCCTGGAGTCCCACAAAACATGGCTTGGAATAGAACATGCTATAACCAGTAAACACGCATTCTGCTTGGTGGTTTGGAACATGTTTTTTTTGTCCATTCAGTTGGGAATTTCATAATCCCAACTGATTTCCAGATTTTTCAGAGGGATAGGGCTCAACCACCAACAAGCATTGCATTTTTTCTGGGTTCAAGAGAGAACCATCTACCAGGATTTGTTCCATTGCCATGTTTGATTGTGGGTATTCCATTCATCATCCCCATGGTTCGTCAATCACATGAAGATCTTCCAACTTGCAAGCGCTACGACCCCACCACAGTCATACATGAAAGCGTGTTTCAATCGTTTTTCTTAATCCGTTCCCCTTAATCTATTGATATAACTCGGGCAATTTGGGTGATATTTGAGACTAGGGGTACCAGTAGTACCCGCACGAGGCGGAACGGAAGTTGTCTTAAAGATATATATAAGACCTTTCTCATCTATAGAACTTGCATGCGCCGTGCGCCAGCCAAGCCCGTGCGTGCGTGCACTCTGCGAAACTGGTGTCTTGTTTCACATGTCACATTCAAGCTCCACTTCACACTTCACACTTGACAGTCTTCACACTCCACACTACACACTTCACACTGCACTCTTCACACTGCACTCTTCACACTGCACCCTTCGCAGTCAACACTTCACTTCACACGGCACTCTTCGCACTCCAGACTTCACACTTCACAGTCCACACTTCACACTTCTCACTTCTCACTTTTTAAAAGAATTTTTAAAAGGAAAATTACTAGCCCCAAAATTGAGAAAATCTGCTGACAAATCACTATCGCAGCCTGGATGCAGCCACCCCAATACGATTTACAATCTTCAGCTGCAAAAGACAATAGTATTACGCATGCAGCCGCGGCACCAAGCAACCTTGACGCAGACATTACCATGCGTTTCGCAGCATCACGTCGCAAACCTGCACGTATCTACACACATAACAACACCACATGACAACAGTCATGCAGCCATTCCAATGCGATCTGCAACCGGAGATTCCAAAACACCCTATAACTACGCACACACAAGCACACCCAAAGCAGCTTCAAGCCACCGTTACACTGCGGCAAAAAAAAACGACAAACCGACCGCAGCCGCAACCGTCGCACACACGAGGTACCTTGCATCGTCGCCTGCAGCCACTTTACACGGAAAAACACAAGGTTTCGTGCTCCGGCTTCCTCCCCAAAACACGGCCCATGCAACATCATGCAGCCATTACAATGCGGTTCGCAGCATCAACTCGCAAACTTGCACCTATCTACGCACACACAAGCACACCCAAAGCAGCTTCAAGCCACCGTTACACTGTGGCAAAAAAAAAGACAAACGGACCGCAGCCGCACCCGTCGCACACACGAGGTACCTTTCATCGTCGCCTGCAGCCACTTTACACGGAAAAACACAAGGTGTCGTGCTCCGGCTTCCTCCCCAAAACACGGCCCATGCAACATCATGCAGCCATTACAATGCGGTTCGCAGCATCAACTCGCAAACTTGCACCTATGTACGCACAGAACAACAGCGGAACACCAAATGACAACAGTCATGCAGCCATTCCAATGCGATCTGCAACCGGAGATTCCAAAACACCCTCTAACTACGCACACACAAGCACACCCAAAGCAGCTTCAAGCCACCGTTACACTGCGGCAAAAAAAAAAACGACAAACCGACCGCAGCCGCACCCGTCACACACACGAGGTACCTTTCATCGTCGCCTGCAGCCACTTCACACGGAAAAACACAAGGTTTCGTGCTCCGGCTTCCTCCCCAAAACACAGCCCATGCAACATCATGCAGCCATTACAATGCGGTTCGCAGCATCAACTCGCAAACTTGCACCTATCTACGCACAGAACAACAGCGGAACACCAAATGACAACAGTCATGCAGCCATTCCAATGCGATCTGCAACCGGAGATTCCAAAACACCTTATAACTACGCACACACAAGCACACCCAAAGCAGCTTCAAGCCACCGTTACACCGCGGCAAAAAAAACGACAAACCGACCGCAGCCGCACCCGTCGCACACACGAGGTACCTTTCATCGTCGCCTGCAGCCACTTTAGACGGAAAAACACAAGGTTTCGTGCTCCAGTTTCCTCCCCAGCTCGCCACTTGCCTTCGTCACCGCTTCCCTTCCTCACCACTTCCCATCGTCACCACCTCGCTTCGTCACCTCTGGGTAACTGAACCCCGCGGCCGCCCCCAAGAGGCAACATTACACCCGCAACACAAAAACAACGGCGATTCGAGCGCCAAAGGGACATCTGTGACCTCCAGGAGATGAAGGGCACAAAGGAAACTGAAAGCCCATACCAGGGAAGAGAAATCTTCCCCGATGCGCACCGCAAGTATAAAGCTGAGAAAGAAGCCAAGGGGCCCCCTAAGCAAGCAGCAGCCACCGGTCCCGAAACGGTGCCCGGCTCGGGAAATGGAGACGCGAGAAGCTTGATGAAGATGAGGGACAGCAAGACCCCGCCAACTTCCCTTCGTCCACCACTTCCCTTCGTCCACCACTTCCCCTTCATCACCACTTCCTTCGTTACCACTTCCCTTCGTCACCACTTCCCTTCGTCACCACTTCCCTTCGTCACCACTTCCCTTCATCACCACTTCCCTTCGTCACCACTTCCCTTCGTCACCACCCGTCATTATCACCACCCTTCATCAAGGTCAATTCCACCGCTTCTTACTCTTTTGTTATGTATTGTTCTGTGATCTACCACCCTTCATCCTTTCAAGTCGCAGAATTCTATTTGTCCGTAACACGGAAGTATTGCTTCCCAACTTCCTTTGATGATGCAATTTTCACCAATTTCGTTGAAAAAAAAGGTGCGTTGAGCCTATAAGGAAGTGCCCGATACTTATCGAAGTTAATTTTAGAACTGGTTTTCTAGGGTTCATGGTAGATGTATCTATAGTCTATAGTGAACAGGTCTACAAACTAACCACCATGTGATTAGATCAAATAAGATCACCATAGATATAGATAGTCCAACAACATCATCTCTGAATAAGTCTCATGAAAAATCCCATAGAACTTTGCTGATCCCAAAATCACATGCTGACAAAGTTTAACCCCAGTGGTTCCCAGTTGGGTTTAAGGTCCCTGTCCAGACGTCCCTGTCACATTTTCCAAGGTCAAAAAGCTCATCGAGTACCGCGCCGATCCCTTGCTGGTGCGCACCGTTAACGAATCGATGGCTGTCGTTCAACACCATGAAAAATCGATCGCTTTGCTAGCTTACCCTATGGTAATTTAACATACTTACTGAAGATGGCCATAGAAATCATTGATTTACCCATTCAAAATGGTGATTGTCCATAGCGAACTCTTAATTTGCAAGAGGGTAAATCCCATGAAATCACTATGAAACCTTGGTTGTTTGATGAATCTGGTGGATTTTGTTCCAAGCAAGTTGGATTTTAAGCACCAAAGATCAACATATGGTGGTACAATGTGGGGCCCCCAAGATAGCTAAGTTGGTTTATAACTCCAATAACTATGGTTTATGGTACTTACAACTATAGTTACGGGTGTTTATAAACCAACTTATAACTGGGGGGCCCCACATTGTATGATTTATCAGATGATGTTTGGGATACAATAGGATTTTTTACTGTCAAACGATGGGGATATAAGTGGATGTGAGTGTTTGATTGAAAGTTACTTTCGATGGGATGAGTCTATACTCACAAAAAGATCAAGAAAAGGTTCGATTCATCATTATCTCGTGGGTTTTACCACCTCAGCATATTTTCTTAAGGTTCCTATACCCAGTTGTAAAAGGGATAGGCGTTTACAGTTGTTCGCCAGCATTCCTGTTTTTCCCGCCATGTTTGTGTCGTCATTTCTATGTTGCCATCGTTTTTTCCGGCAATTCTTTGGTGTTTCTCCCATTTCAGACCTATGCATACACCCTAAATCTGAAATGATTCATTGATGATTTAACATGTTGATTGGTTTTTACTCAATGATGTTTTTTTTTTCATTGCTAATTTCATGGTTACTATAGATTGGGTGATATCCCAATAAAATACTATGACTCATTGGTGATTTTATATGCTGTCTACATTGGTTGAAACAGGTTGAAGCATCCCAGAAAGTCATCTATTTGGATCTATTTGTTGGGCATATTTTTTTATGGGGGATTCCCAGCACCGGATGTTGGATGAACTGGCGCTCCAAAATCATCCATCCATTGTCTGGTTAGTGGTTTCAAACATTAAATCACCATGTTTAATAGGTAATTCAACTATAAATTGCCATTTTCAATAGGAAACTGTTAGTTTACCAGAGGGTATTCAAATGATTTTTCCATTTCATATATGGGATGTCATCCTTCCCAAGTGACTTTCACTCCATCATTTTGAAGACGGTTATTGATTGCACCAGCTAGCAGATTTTCGATGAAGATTTTCCATGGTTCGTCACCATCCAGAGGCTCGCGCTTCTGGGGTACCCCCATGGGAAAGCGGAAAGTTCCGTGATGTCCGGGATGATGGTCAGGTCATCCCATGAAATCTCCAAATCTCACAGCATCATCCCATGAGATCACATAGTTATGGTGAATGGTTAATGGTTTTCATGGTGATGAATGGTGGTGATTAATGGCTAATGATGGTTAATAATGCTTAATAATGGTTAGCATATATATATAATGGTTAATGATTGACAGTAATGGTGAGTAATGGTGATTGATGGAATATACCCTCTGGTAATGACTCTTACAGTTTGCGAACTTGAAAATGGTGATAGAAATAGTGGATTTACCCATTGATAGCATGGTGATGTTCCATCGTTTTTTGTATGTTTACCAGAGGGTATGACAAAAAAAAACATGAAATCCCACCAAAAAAACAAAACTTTTTCAGGTGACTCAATCGTGACCCCCTCAGTGCTTGCCTTTAGGACAACAACGCCAGTGAAGATCCCATCGAACTGGCGAAAGGTGGTCCAGGGACCAGGGACCCAAAAAAGATGGCCGAGTAAATGGGTGATGTTCCATTTTTAATGGTTCTATAATGAACTACTATAATGAACCATTATACTACTATAATATTGTTAGTACATATAGTAGTATAATGAACCATTATACTAACCTTTTTTTATGTTCACCAGTAATGGGTGAGTACACATAGTATAATGGTGACCGGTACCATTATATGGCATCATGCCATCATATATAGTAAATGGTGTATATATTTGAATGAGGAGATGTACTAATCTAGTCGGGTTATAGTTGATACTGGTGGGAGACTTTAGGCTGTGACGGGACATATCATCCTGAGGCCAGGTGAGGAGTGGTGATACACCACACGCAGCAGGCTATGGGCAGGAGACAGCACGCAACGTCTGGTCTCCATCACGATGCAGTTGCTCAATGGCAATGAGCGATCAGCGATCTACAAGGTGTCGTACGACCAGCCATATCACAAAGACACAGATTGTGGCGGCTCAGAATATGTGCAGACATACACTGCATACAAAGCCGGCTCGCACAAGCTGTTTGATGGCCAAGAAGCTGAGCTGCCTGCGCTTGTGTCAATGGGTGTTGCTACCACTGGTTCCCATACAGCTGGCATTAATCACCTATTCCCAGTGGTGATTGATCTGTGATTGATCTGTGGTCGTTACGAGGTCGTTCTCAAAGATAGCCCCATGACCACCTCCATCAAAAAACTAGAAAGTATTCCAATGACCCATCATTGATCCACTACTGTTGGTGATCCTTCCATTAACCATTTTTATTCAACCATGATTGACCCCTATTGACCACTGTTCACCATTATCCATCATTCATCCAATCCATGATTGTTGGTTCTTGTTCCATTAGCCAGGTTTCACCAAATAATTAAACTAAATCAATTAACCATTAGCCATGAGTCACCATTATCCATTATAGTGTCTAGCAATGTTTATTATTATGGGTTAATTAATGGTTAAAGATAAAGTTATTAATGGTTAATTATTGATGGCCATAAGCTTGTTCCATTCATTAACCACTAGTTAACCAATTAGAAATGGTGATTAGTCAATTAATTAGCCATTAATCAGTAGTGTTTAATTATTACGGGTTGGTGGTTTGGAACATGTTTTATTTTTCCATCTATTGGGAATGTCATCATCCCAACTGACGAACTCATATTTTTCAGAGGGGTAGGGCTCAACCACCAACCAGATTAATTCACCACCATTTCTCCATGTCCCCAAAGATCGATCCCATCGTCTCGCGTAAACGCGCCTCGCTTCAGCCAATGGACATGAAGAAGTCGCCGAAGTCATGGAGGTCTCCCCGGTGGCGGCCACGGTTGGCCATCACTGCTGTGTGAAATAAGGGAAAATCACCAAAGACATCAGGAAATAAAGGTGAAAATCATTGACATAAACGGGATATATAAGGGATATATCATATATATATATATCATCATCATATATCATCATATATCATGATTGTGTTTTTTCGCGGATGGTAAAAGCATGAAATAAATGGAAAGATCTAATCATTGGCTTTATTCATTGGCCAAATTCCATTGGTTCATTGGATTTAAAATCATCAATGGATTGAAGTAGCAAAAATGTGGACTTCAGCAAAACTTGTGATGTCACCAAGACAAATGCGGTTTCACTACACAAAATTGGGGAGTTAAGAGAAATAAACAACAGTTTCGCCAAGCAAAATACTGAGCGTTCTGAGCGTGCTCAGATGGGTTAGAGTGACAACGTCTGGGGGATATATCTCAAAGAAAATCCCACAAAACTTGTAGATGATTGTTCTACCCTTTGGTAATTTGCTACATAGCTATTGAAAATTGCCATTTATGGTTGATTTCACCATTTCCAAATGGTGATTTCCCATAGTTGTGTTAGTTTGCCAGAGGGTAGATGATTGTTCTAATTATCCCGTGGGAATTTGATTCCCGCAATCAAACGGTTCAAACATATGTTCATAAAATGGGCATGAAAATTGCTAAAAGATATTTACAAATGAGGATTTTCCAGTCATGTTTGATTACCAGAGGGTACACATGACTGAAATCTGTGATGGTTTGCCCGTTGATCATCTCTAGATGGCCATCTCTTAGGGCCCCATCCTCCGCTATGCCTCATGGGTTTGTTGGAAGTTTGGCAAGTGCTCAATGACATTTTCGGGCGCTGGTATCAAGAAGGGTAGCACCAAATGGGAGACGGATGACGGTTCCAGTTGCCTATTGCGAAACTGAATGCTCAGTGTTTGCCGCGATCGCAAGTTTTGAACCAAAGACATGATGTTTTAATATCCAAAGCAAACGGTGTTACCATGTTTAGTGTTGACATTCAAAAAGGAACCTGTTGAGATAAAAAAGATACTGCCCCAAACCAATAGTCTTTGGAATATCCCTAGTTCAATCCAATAGTTTCGGACGAACTGATTTCCTTATGTTAGCATTTATCATGAAATGTAAATGAAAATAATGAAAGATTCCATGCCCATACATATCGCATAGACATATCTAAGGTCATTTATGTTTCTATGAATCTCATGATACTGTGGATGGAAGAAATCCTGCACCACCTTGGATGGTTGAAACCCTATCAATAATGGGATAAACCACCTATCCACTGGTGCAGGATTTGTTCCATCCACCGTATGTCAATATATCACCATACCAGTTCAATCATGTTCAATCTTATATATATATATATACATTCAATATATCAGCTTTATCTTTATATGTTTTTCTGAATATGTACAGTTGAATATGTCAACCTATACAGATATCTATATATATATATATAGCTAGATATATTCATCATTTGTTATAACCTGAATATATATATACATATATATATATCTGGGTAAATTATAATGACCTCACTGCGACCTCACTGGAATCATGGTTAGTAAGGGGAATCATCCCCAAATGGCCTTAATTCAGGTTAGTGAATTATTATAATTTACCCAGAATATATATATATATATATTAATCTATCGACATTATTGCTGGTTATGTTTCCAAGGTCAACCATTGTTAACCGGCCAGGCCTCAGTGGATGACAAGGAGCAACTCGCCATGCCCGAGGGCTCAGCCACAGGGCAACTGTTGAAGGCGTAAAAATGCTGGTGAAATATGGGAAAAAAAAGGGGTTGAAGTATATTTTGGCTTTCTTTCTACGAAATCTAACTCGTTTCCATTCTTTCTATTGAAAATATGTAAAGTCGTCATGAAATACCCTGGGGTGAACCAAGATCGATGCAGAAAATCATGGAGTTTCCGCATCTCTGGCTTTGTTTACCGCAGTGTCACAATGAAAAATCTGGGTTCGTTGGGTATTTACTACACCAACTTAAGTAAATTATACCCACGTTAATGGTTAATAATGGTTGATAGTGGTTGATCATGGAACATCAACAATAATGGATGAAGAGTGGATATTTAACTAAATCTGGTTGGTGGTTTGGAACATGAACGGATTATATTTTTCCCATCATATTGGGAATGTCATGATCCCAACTGACGAACTCATATTTTTCAGAGGGTAGCTATAGCACCAACCAGACATGATACCCACGTTTGGGGGAGACGTTTGTCATTTGTTGTGAGGCCAATGTTTTAATATCGTTTAACCTGCACTAATCGAAACTGATTGGAGTTTGAAGCCCAAAGATTTCTGTTGACCCCAAAAACCATGACACAAAATCTTGCACCTGCAATCCATGGGTCCATGGGCAAAAAATCCTAAGGTCTACTTAGCAGCACATCTCCAGGCCTGTGGGATGAGTGAAGACCTATGGAATTTACCATATCACTGGGGTGAAGAAACACCCACCAGCTACTTTAGGGTTCCTCAGGCCAGAGTTTTGACGAAAATAGCCATTGAATATCGTTGAATGGTGATTTCACCATGATTCCTGGGGCTGCTTGGTGGTTTCAAACATGGCTTTTATTTTCCATTTCATATATGGGATGTCATCCTTCCCATTGACGAACTCTCATATTTTTCAAGATGGTTAAAACTACCAACCAGAAGGTCTAACCATCCGTGTGGAATCTAGTTGATACATGATTCAGTGATGTTTAACCATCAGGATCGGAGGATGGGAACAGCGATGGATACGATGGATACGTTCAGCAATGAACCAACGAGAAGGAGTTGAGAAAAGGATATGTTAACATCTACCCACAAGAATGATATCATTCATGTTTAGATGCTTCGGAAAACACTTGGCAACCACTTTTTGTCATCACCATTTAACCTGCTTGATGACCATGATACCTGCGCCTGCGATGGGATGTTGACCGCAATTTTAGAGATTACTTCAGTAGATCCCTGGTGATTGGACCTCTATAAAATGCTGATCATTTAAGGGTTATTTTTAGTGCATATCCTATGAAATCTCGTCATGTCATACGCCTCACCAGGGATTTCAGTAGTACAGCGGTGAATTTTTGGGGGTATCCCATTCCTGCGCCGCAGGTCTCATGTTTCACAAATGTGCCTTCTCGCCCAACGGCGAGAAGGGCCACCCATCATCCGAGACGAAAACGGCGGGGTGAACCTGTGGCACCTGTGGATGTGATGGAGAAATTTTGATGTGGGTTTATCACAATGTCATGTTTACCAACCACCAGTCACCACCAATTTTTGTGGTATAAACTTACAAAAATCCCAGGAAGTCATGGGGGGTAAAAATGTATGACATTGTGATAAACCCATTAAAAAATCTCCGAGACGTATGGCCATTTGAATCGGCAATCCATGATGATCATCCAGTGGCTTTGGTCCAGTGGAAACATGATTATTTATCCGGCCTGGTAAACGTTTAACCATGGGAAAAACACCATTTTTGCGGGGAAAATCCACTATAACTGGCAATTTTTAATGGGAAAATCCACTAACCGATATCAATGGGTAAATCCACAACATTCCGACTGGGCCATGGAATGTCGCAAGCCCTGTGGCCCCACCCCAGGGGCTGTCCCGACTGTTGGGGATGATCGGTTGCCAAAAAATCGGTGGCCAAATATGTCTTGTAACCGCGCCAAGGCCGACTTAGCGCGATGCTTAGGCAAAGTACATCCGGGATCAACAGAAACACGAATGAATAGCAACACTTAGTAATTCCAAACAATACAATATATGAGAATTAATATGTGTTCTTGTCAAAATTCACCAGACTTGCGACTTGCTCCAAGGCTCAAGGGTCGGTCAGTTTGAAATTTCAATGGAACAATATTGATTAAACCACCATGAAGCTACCATGTTTATTTGGTAAATGCGATTGAATCCCCACCGAAAAATACGGTTAAATCCGATTAAATCCCATTAAACCATCATACTTTTGCTGCTGCTTTTAAGTTCCAATCTTCCAGTTTGTGGCAACGTCGCTGGTGAAACCTCTTGAAATTTGGCGAAATTGTCCCAGGTCGCCACACCAAAATGGTAATTCATTACGTGTGGATATAAAGCTATAGTGACTATCATTTTAGGGGTTACATCCCAACTTATGGGGGTTTTTAAGCATCATTGATGATCATCTATGGATGATAATGATGGCTGTCAAATTACAGTATGAATAATTTTGGTGAATAGTGCTTTTCATCATCCATCAGTGGGATTAAATCATTACTTGGATCATCTCACGAATCCTAACTGGTTAGTAACCGGGCTTAGTTCACCCTGATTAGTAACTGGGATGACACGAAAAAAGGGCTACTTACCAACCAGGGTTATTTACCCTCTGGTAAACATACAAAAAACTATGGAAAATCACCATGCTATTAATGGGAAAACTCAGTATTTCTATGGCCATGGCTTCTATGTCGTAAACTGTAGACGTTTACCAGGCCGGGTACCATCAAATGGTGGGATGATCCTCCAAGTGACTTTTTCACCATTGAAGTGAAATGTTATACCAGTTATTTCCCGGAAATTGAATGAGTATTGTTATCCATTAACCACTGTGGCTAGCTGGCTCGATACATATATATATATATATATACATATATATATATAAAGATATCATTAATATCTTATTGTTTAGGGAAAGGTCATCACTTTTGACCATCTCAAAGCCACAGACAGGATAGAAATCACCAGCAACTGGGGTGTTGGCGCCTTTTTGGCTGGAGACGACCGTAGCGTCGAAAAAAGTGCTTCCCAATTTGTTCGCTAAGTTGGTTGAACATGTATAAGTTTGGTCGGCGGAGGTATCTGCAGTTGGTTTTTACATTAAACCAATTATACAGCGTCGGTATCTTTTTAGTCCATGATTGAGTGCATGTCAAATGGAGATCCATTCTTCAGAGTTGCATATACCGACCAGAGAGTCGTCATGTTGGATGTGAACAACCGCCCCACTTGGTTGGATTGGTTGGATTGTATTAGCCCATCCGAATGTACAAAGATGGTGTCAAAATGATCAAACGTGGCCATGGATCACAATTGTCCAACCACAACTTGGATGGTTCCAGATCCTAAAGTTCTTAAAATAGTCCAAAAAAAAACATACACCCAAAATAGTATTCTGCTTGCGGTTGCCACATCCGTCGACCGGAAAATTGCTGAAGCCCAGTGGTGGGTATCACAGCAGGGAACCCAATTGTTGGGGTTGTGGGGGTCCCTGAAGTGGAATTCAGGATGGAAAGTCATGGGGTGAATCATAAAAAGGATGGGATTTTTAACCAACAAAAAGCCATTGTGGGTGGGTTTGCTTGTAAAAGAATATCATGATGTGTCCCATTTCAATTGCCTTGTGGGGGTAGACCTTATTTTCTGACAGACCCTTTAAAATCAAAGTTCTGAAATTCAAAATAGTTCAAGATGGAACCCAAAACAGATTAGATACCCTCTGCTAATTTAACATAGCATGGCCATTTATATTGGATTTACCCATGAAAATTGTGATGTTCCATAGTTTTTTGTATGTTTACCAGAGGGTAAGTCACCAAGTTCCATCAACAATTTTGGATTCCATGAACCTAAAATCATGGGACCCCCGAAAAACGTCACATGGGACCCGCGCACAAAATGGAGTCCCAAGGGATGGGCGAGTTCCAGTTACCATTGTTTCGATAGGGGAGTTTAGTTATGATGAAACAATAGTAATAATTACCATTAGTTAATAGTGGTGATTGTCCATAGTTATATTAGTTTACCAGAGGGTATGCATATATATATATATTGGTGAACATAACTCCAATTTCACTATGGTTTATGATACGCAAATAACTTATAAATTTTCCTTACAAAGTGGTGCCCCCGGTCGAGGTCGCGTTCAGTTGGGGGCCACTAATCACTCCAATAACTCACGATGGTAAACATGATACGCAAAGATAACGAACTAGTATTCCTGGTGTTTATAAACCAACAAACATAACTGGGGGGTCCCAATAACTATGGTTTATTGATATATCTAGGTTTATATCCATAAATATCCACATATCACATTGTTAGGAAAGTTTCTTCATGATTCCTGGTGTTCTCACTTTCGGTGGCTGGCTATTCTGCACCAGGGAATTCCGCCGCTTTTGGGATTCACAACACTGAGAATGGGAAAAACCATCTACCAATTGGTGCAGGATTTCGCAACCAGAAAAACCATAGAAAACAAACAGTTAAGCCTCAGAAAATGGTAGTTTAAGCACTGTGAATAACCTGGTCTAACCTTCCTGATTTCTGTGCACAAGATAGCCAGAAAATCACATGAAATACCCCAGTTGGGGGATCCCAAAATGATCCATGACATGGGTGGATCCAACACTAAACCAGGAATTCGTCTGTGTAGTCTGTGTAGTAAGGGGAAGGGATACTCTCAACATCCAGCTGGAGTTGAATCTGACCCTGCCCAGCTGACATGTTGTTCCTACAACATTGTTTTTTATAACTTGGTTGACCAGGGTCTACTTCGTGAATATTTCTACAGTTGGATGAGTGAACACAAGCATACATACCCTCTGGTAAACAAACATAGCTATTGAAAATGGCCCAGTCGAAATAGTGGATAAAAACCAATCAATAGCATGGTGATTTTCCCATGCGTTTTTTGTAGGTTTACCGGGCCGGGCAATCTTCCAACGTTTCCATGTTGGCTGCTGGCCCTTCCGGTAATCAGTGGGTCGTTTTACATCATCCAAAAACGGGAAAATCACCATGCGAACTTGATGGGTTTTTATCCACTATGACTCGACTGGGCCATGTTCAAGTTCGCAAACTGTAAACGTGACTACCAGGCCGGGTATACCCAATGATTTTTCCATTTATGGGATGTCATCCCAACCCGACTTTCACTCCATCATCTTTCAAGATGCTGAAATTGCACCACCAACCAGCCATTAAGCCATCATAATTATTTCACCCCCCGCAATGTGGCTTTACCTTCGCCACCCCAAACTCGCCTCCGTCGCCATCAAGGCTCAAAATGAGCCCGGCCCGATAGCGAAACCCCTTCGACATCTTGCCACGAGGGTCACGGTGGGCCCTTCGTGAAGCTTCATGGTGCTGGATTCGGCGCAGAAACTTGGCTTCCCCGTCGCTTATTGAGATCACAGTCCCCATATTCATTAAATTGTCTGTATCAAGCGATTCTCACATTAATAAAAGAGAAGCACCGGTAGAATGCAAAATGATAGAAAGCATCAACGACATATACAAATACACCGAGAATGATGAATACACCATGATTTACAGTAAAAACAACCTGGCAGAGTTGCCCTACTTGAAATTTACTGCTGGTGTTGTATCGGAACTGCTTTTTAAATTCAAAGTCAAGCTGGGCAAGAGGAAATACAAAGAGATTAAATATAAGATGAAGACCAAAAGTTTAATCCCTTCTTCAGTGGACGGAAGCATTACAGTAGAGACCGAGCAAGTGTATAATAGGATGTCTAAGGCAATGTATGAGTTCAACAAGAAGTTATTTAATCCTTTGCATAAGTCTTTTTTTAATGAGCTGGATGTAAAAATACTGAACAGTTGCAGAAGTGTAGCGCCTTGTGGGTGGTCATGTCGTAGATACTTTACTGAAGATGAGAAAGGACACAGAATAGTAAATGCATTTTCTAATCCAGTGGAGATTGACATCAACAAGGCTTACACTTGCCATTTGACCCAGATTACCAAAGTTCCTAAATTTACCGAGTTTGATGAGTGGAAGCTTTACAAATATGAAAAGGATGATTTTAACAATTTGAACCCTTTGACCTTGTATTATGTGCAGTGGCTAGGGAGTGCTAAAACTTTTTTCAACAAACCCTATGAGATTAAATACGGCATGTATTTAAAACATGTTTTAATGAATGCAAAATTACTGCATACAAAGAGCCTTCTTTCGTTATGAAGTTGATTTTAAAAGTCTTGTTGATGAACTGTGGAATACCGACATATCAACTGACAAGAAACAAGATACGTACATCAAAGTTGGTTATTTCGGTGATTAAAATCGGACTAATGGAGAAGTCCATTAACAAAAGCCAAAAGACCTTAGTTTTTGAAGACTTGATGGATGCTTGTTATCATCAACTTGAATTTTTGAGAGGAAGAGTTAATAGAATAAGCGGAAGCGGACATACAATTAAAGAAACCGAAATGACGGAAGAAACAATGAACCAAGTAGTGGAGTGGGTTGAAGATACAACAAATGAAGGGACATATTACCTTGATGGTGAATGGCGGGGTTATAAAATTATTGATGGGAAATATTATGATGTTGATTGCTTTGCAAGTGAGACAGATGCTAAATATTATACACTGACTTTATCAGAAAAGAAGGAACTTAGCAAAGGGTGGAGGTATATTAAAGAAATGATGATGCAAAGCCATCACTTCAAAATGTATGAGGATTATAATAAGTTGTTGCCAATGTGAAGGTTGCATCCATAAAAACAGATGCATTTGTAGTTGATGTTCTTAGGTTTGCTAAGGACGAAGCTGGAGGTATGACGACAAAAGCCCAATTGTTTGCCCACCGAAGACCTACAACTGAAAGAGAATGAAATGATAGACATCCCGACTAGAAACAATGAAAGACTGAAAATTAAGGACGAGTGGGACATTGAGACAATATGCCACCAAATCAAGGAATGCCACCCGTGCTTGATAAAAGCCAAACTGGCTGGAAGCGGAAAGAGCTACATGGGGGAATATATGAAAAATCTAAATCATAATGTTCTGTTTGTGTGCCCTAACAACAAGCAAATACAAGAAGTGGGAGTGGATGCCATTAGAAACAACTTAGGCAAGAAATGCAAATATGAAATAGGAGAGTTCCTGATCGCAAGGGAATACAAAAACGAAAAGGAACATACTTTTAATGTTAATTTCAAGTATGAAATTTTGAATGTTAATTTGAAAACTGCAGAACTGCAAAATGTGAAGACAAAATAAAAAGTAATAACTACGGTTGATATCCTTGACAAGCATTTCGTATATGCATACTGTGCCACCTGTCATTCATCACAGGGGGCATCAGTAGATATATCCATTACAATATTTGAATGGGAAAAAAACAAGTTGATTACTCGTGAGTGGTTTTACTTTGCCTTAACCAGAAGCACTGACATCAATAAAGTAAAATTCTACGGGTCCTATGATGAAGTTGATGAACTGAATGAGGGCACTATGAGGAGATACCTGCAGAGAAAAGTCAACCAATACAAACTGCAAGACTTGAAAGCTGGTAGGACCATTGATGAAACAAAATATATTGCTGCTGACTGGCTGATGGATAGGATTAATTCAAGATGCAATAAGTGCAGTTGCAATTTTACATTTGATTATTTAATGGAACAATCCATAGCAATATCACTGCACAAAGGTTGAACAACGATATACCCCAGCACATAGAAAACTGCCATACATATTGTAAATACTGCAATTGCAGTGCAAGTAATCACAATACAACATATTTTTCATGGTATATTATAATGAGGGGAAAACAAATAAATAAATGATAAATATTCTGATAGGTCGGGCTTTGGATCAAAAGCTACCACGCTTAAAGATGCCAGAGAAGAAGATCCATCAATAAAAATGGAGGATGTTGAACAATTCTTTAGAAAAAAATATTGAGATCAAAAAGAAAGCTAGAGGGACTAATAGCTTTGTAGCCCCACATAATAACCATACTTATCAAATTGATTTATTTTTCACTTCTACTGATGACATTGAACCAAAACAAAAATTCAGAGTGGGATTGGTTTGCATTGATGTTTTGAGTAAGTATGCTGTAGTTGTCCCTATGCTGGTGCAATGGAAGCCACAAATATCATGGGTAAGAAACCAAAAAAAGATATATACTGATGATGAACGAGCCATTGCCGGTGAAGACTTCAAGGAATATGTAGAAGGGGAGAATATTGTTTTGCATAGGACTAGAAGCCATCCTGCATTTGCAGAGCGCATGACGCACCTTTAAGGATATGCTTTTCAAACGAGTTGAGGCAGATGAGAAGAAGAACAACGAAAATTTACAATGGTCAGACTACATATTGGAAATTATGCTTACCTACAATGAGAAAATGAAACACTCAGCAACTGGGATGACACCAAAAGAAGCAAGGAAAAAAGATAATGAGTTGAAAGCAAAACTGACTGTAGCATCAAAAGCAAAAAAGGAAAGGATCTATCCTGAGCTACATGTGGGAGACAAAGTGAAGATCATGAGGAAAAAAATGATTACCGAAAAAGAAAGAACCAGTCATTTTTTGAAGGGTGAGTATGTAGTGGAAAGCATTAGTGAGAAACTAAACCAAACATACTACAGATTAACTGACTATCCACGACCACTATTAAGACACGAACTGTTGAAGATGTAATCATTTATGCTTCTACTATACATATGAATTATATGAGTATGATGTTTTTAGGTATGGTTCCCTTTATCCGTACCCCGCGCTCTGTGGAATTTCGTGGCTGTAGTGTTTTTTAGGTCGGGGTAGTTAGTTATATAGATAGGTATACAGATAGGTAGATAGATAGATAGACTTTGATATAACACAAAATATTTCAAATATTACGGTAGATGGATTAGATTTAGAAAATATCAATCCTTGATCCGCAATGCTTGGGGTACAATGCCATCATCCACTAAAAGGCACTCCTTGCTCGTTTGAGCGCAATTTGTCGGGTTTCGTGGCAGTGCCTTGGACATTGACCGGTTGATGGACTGAGACAGTTTAGTATCCAATAGTTTTTCCGATGTGGCCATTGCAAGAGAGAAGCATCGATGGCTTCCCTTCAGCAATGCGACCCATCGATCCGCCAGTCGGTTTCCCTCTTCGATCCGCCTCAATTGGACATGCGTTTTATTTAATATTTTTATGAGGACGTGAGAGGCCATTTTTTCCCAAATCAGATAGTATAATTGTAGCGAAAAGAGCCACTATAGTGAGAGTCCCATATTTAGTCACGTCATTTGCCTGAGTTTCTGTGATCTTCCGCAGTCTTCCAGTAGCTGGAGATCCAGGACAATGTGCCATTCGAACCAACAGCTGTGAGTTGGAGCACCTTAAGGACCCTCAGAGGTTTGACAATTTGCAAATTTTAACTTAACATAACATAGTACAACGTGACATAACATAACATAACTATTTTCGACTTGCAAGCTCATGGAATGAGGGCATTCTCAAAAATGAATTGTGTCCACTTCTGATCCGAACACCAACACCACCATGGCTGGCTCTCGTTGCTTGGTGCTCTCTTTGCTGTTCTTCACTTTCAACTTGCAGGGCTGCGATGCCAGCGATATGAAAATGTTGAGTGTTTTCATCGGGGTGTCTGGGGCCATGGCCACTTGTGGAACACTCATCATGGGATGTTTGGCCTGTAGCCAGTCACCGGGGAAGGCGAAAAGAACCTGCCTAATGTTCGGCATCCCAGGCCTCCTTGCCATGGCGGCTATTTGGGTGGGCTTCGGTCTGTTGGTGGCCCACATGAACTGTAAGACCCTGAGATCCTATGAACCTGAGAGTTGTGAATGGCTGGAGCCTCCTCCAGGTGGCTTCACGCTAGAGGACTGTTGCGTATCCGTGCCTACTACGGCAAGTCCTGAAAGATGACCTGAAATTGCAGAAATTGGAAGAAAAACCCATGTTTCACCCGAAGTGATTTCACCCGAGAATTCTGGCGAAATATGCCATTTTGCCTTTGCTGTCGTAAAAATATATCCTCCTTGCCATTTTCTATAGCAGGTGAAGTGGGCATCACCTGGCACATACTCATGGGTTTTTAGTCTGTTGAAAATTGCCGTGAGCATCAGACAAGTTTGACAGTTGAAGCACTGCCAAATTTTCAGAAAAAAATCTGCCTTTGGCAACATTTGGAACAACCTGCAGTGGAAATCCATTTTCGCGACAGGTATGACAAAAATCTATCAAGCAGTGGAAATTCAGAATTGGCAGAAGGAGAGAGGGAAAACCAACCCAAAAAATCGTCTATGAGGTTGACCTTGCCTATCTTCCATTGATACCATAGTCCCCCTAATCCTTACCTTATTTGATTATCAGATACCAAGAATGATTTGTTGCACATTCAATAAATCATATCATGGTGTTAATGCATGAAAAATGAATGAGATAATTTGTTAAAATTTTGGGGAGATAACTTATAGGAAATAGGCAAGCCATCACGCTAGCTACTATATATACTATATATACTGTATAACATACTACGTATATATACTATATATTATATATACTACATATACTCTATACTATATATATATACTATATATCATATGTATACTATATATAATATATAATAGATATAATGTAAAATATCTAATATTATTTATATAATATTATATATAATATAATATATTTAATATAATATATATAATATAATATATTTAATATAATATATAATATAATATATATAATATAATAAATATATTTAATATAATATATAATATAATATAATATATTTAATTGTGAATAGCTTGGACTCCATTGACTGTTGACACATGGACATGAAGAACCACCGAAGCCGGTGGCCCAATGAAGAGGGTCGTGTGCTGGGGGAAGCACAAAAAGGCGTTCTGCTACCCACAGTGGTAGGCGGAGCTCGGTTGAAATCCGGGCTGTTAGTTGTGCCCAAAGTTGGGCGACATAGCAATGGCGAATGCAGGCACGACTGAGGTGCCGGTTCCACCTTCTTCGGAAGGCAGTGCGAGGCAGTCGCATGCTTCGCAAAACCATGTTGAAGCTACCAGGCCAGGAAATGGTAGCGAGGCTGAAGAGGACGAGTTTGACTCTGATGAGTTCAGGGCATGGATGAGGAATAGAAGTAGAGGGCGCCATGGTCGGCGCAGGCAGAACGATAGTGATGAGGACGGTCAAGATGACCACAGGTCCAGCAGTGGGCCACCACCTGAATGGGACGGTGAAGCCATCCCGTTCGTCGACTACCAGATCAAGGCCAACTTGTGGCTGGCAACAACAAAGGCCAAACCCCGCACACGTGGCCCTCTTCTACTACAGAAGTTGTCGAAGACGCCTTTCGAGGCAATGAAATATCTCGCAAGAGATTCAAGCTGGATGACCAGCGATCGAAATGGAGAGGAGCTTCTCCGGGTGATGAACTTACCGGAGAATTTTGGAGATGATCAGGAAGAAGACTTGCTGTCATCATTGGCGAAGGTGACGTACCATCTACGCCGTGGACGAGATGAAGGGCATCGGGCTTTCTTCAGTAAGTGGGACCAAGCAATGCGCAAGGTCACAGAGCACCGAGTGGTCCTACCGGATCAGTACGTGGGGTTCTTACTGATCAACGCCCTGAGCCTGAGCGACAGCGACATCAAGAGCTTCCTCAACTTTTCGAGAGGATCCATCCGGCCATCAGATATCCGGGAGTGGGTTCGAAAACATGAGACAAAGCTGCAGGTATCCCAGGTCGGCGTCGACAAGAACGCTACAACCAGGACTTCTTCAACGCACTATGTGACTGCGGAGAACTACGACCAGGACGAGGACGAGATCCACGCGGTTGAGGAGGCACTACGAGATCTTCAAGAAGACGAGGCGGAGAATGGGACGGAGATTGGCGACGATGACGCCCTGGAGGAACACGAGGCGGCCGAGATCTTGAGCACCTACCTCCAACAGAAGCGCAAGACATATACCCAGACCTTGAAGGCCAAAAAGGCAAAAGAACTCGGAAGAGGGTATGTCAACAAATGGAAGACCGGCAGGTCGGTGACCTCGACAGGAACAGGAGTTCCTCCGTTCCGTGAAGGACAGTTCATAGAAGAACTCAAAAAGGTCACCCGATGTGGGATTTGTCATCGAACAGGACATTGGCACAGGGAGTGCCCAGAGAAGGACAAGCAGAAGAACAACTCCGCTAGTGGCACCAAGGAGACCCATGTTTTGGAAACAGAAGAAGCGATCTTCTGCGGACACCTTCAACTTTCTGGACAAGGTGACATGAGAGCCGGGGCAAGTGACCATTTGCTGGAGCCATCAACAGGCTCAACGTTTTCCAACGCTCAGCACCAAGACGGAGCTGCAGGACAGGCAGGAGACTCCTCCGATCGCCGTCAATATCTGGCTGAGCAGCATGATCATGAGGTTTTGTTTGGTGAGGGCAATTATCTTATTGACTCCCGTAGGACTAAAACCGTAACCATCCCTGAAGAAGCATGCGCTACTCTGGATACAGGTTGTCAACGGATGGCAGTTGGTAAGTGTACTTTGGAGGCCCTCCTCAAGCACATTCCTGAGAACATCCCCGTTAAGATTCATGACCAAGAACATCGTTTCAAAAGTGTTCATGGAAAATCTTGCACCAAACACGTGGCTTCAATCCCAACAAGCATTGGTAAAAAGGGTTCATTTTTGAAACCTGCGGTCTTCGAGAATGAGGAAAGTGTCAACGCTCCTTTTCTGATCAGTTTACCCTTTTTGATGGCATGCCGAACGACCTTGGTTTTGGATCCTGAAACTGGACTGAGAGCCCATCTTAAGAAGCTAGGAGTCACGATTCCTTGCCACATTGGACCAACTGGAGCACTTCGTGTACCCCTATGCAGTTTTTCCAAAAACCAACTTGAAATGTTAAAACAAGATTTTCACCATGAAGCAAAGGGTAAAGAGTTTGAAATCCTCCGCACCGATCACAGTGGCTCAGTAGAGTGGCAACCAACAGCTCTAGACCGTGGCGACCGCGACCGTGATGATGGAGCCCAACAGCAAGCGTCTTCGGGAGGAGACACCGTCCCTGACAATGTGGATGTGGCGATGCATGGTCAAAAAGATGCTCTTTGTGATCCAGCGCTTCGGGATCGTCTACCTCTACATGGGACTACTTGGACGTCGACCTCTTCAAGAAGATCAACCGAGATTGCGGGCGACGAGACCATCGACATCACCATCAAGGGCATCGACAACGAGCGAGACAAGCACAATTTGGGAGCTGGTGAACGAGGAGACGGAGACGCAAGCTATCATCACACCAGAGATCATGGCAATGATGGGGACACCGCCGAAGTGTTACCACAACATGGAGAGCAAGCTCTTCGTGTCCTTCACCGAGAAGAACAACCGACGCCTGTTTTGGCGATGTCCGTTTCCAAGAACCCGACAATGTCAGTTCTTCAAGTGGACCAAGGATCAACCACTCCAGGAGTACCACGAATACCAGAGCAGTCGAAAGACCAACCGACCAAGCTCAAGCACGACATCAACGAGGAGCCCCTGTTTACACCTCAACATTTCCCGACAGGGCACCAACGACCTCAAGATTGTCGAGAAGTGCATGGACTGCAAGGAGATCCTGGTCGAGCGGAAGACCGAGAAGGGCATCTTGAAGGAACAGGAGAAGCTGCAGAAGAAGCTGGACAAGTCGATCTACCACACCGAGCGCAAGTCAGCGGGAACCCGATTAACACCAGAACTGGCCCGACGAATCCAGGAGTCAGGGGCATTGGAGATCGGGGGCATCTGGACGGACCACATGGCCGACAACTCAGAGAGCCAGTAACTGTACCAGAAGAGGACTTGCTCAACTTCGGAAACAAGAGAAGCCGAAGAGTGCTACGGCAAGCCAGGGCTGCCCTTACTTCGGCCCACGAACAATGGGTGGACATTATGACTTGTTTCAAGATGCCAAGTCCGGCATCCGGTGAATACCTGGAAAATTTCCTTCGTACCATAGAGCCTGAAGACCGAGCCAAATGGGGCCCCAGGAAGATCAGGCGACTTGCGAGCCTGCTTGGAGTCCAAAAGAATCAGGCCAAGGCCGTTGCTGAGGTGTACAACCCAACAGATTTGGACCCAGAACCAAAAAGTTTGGGTTGCAACAGGGTCAGGCTTTTGACTTGGAATTGGGACACGACATAAGGCAAGAAGGTACTAGGAGGACCATACGTAAGTATATCAGAACTCAGAAACCTGGGCTGGTTTGCGTCTCACCTCCATGTACTCTCATGTCGTTGATGCAAAACATGAATCAACACCACAGGGATGCGGACCCCCAAAAACAACGGGAGTTTGACAGGAGAATGGTTGAAGCTAAGCTCCTTTTGAGTTTTGCCATCGAAATCTGTGAAATGGTCCGGGAATACGGGGGTACCTTTTGTTTTGAACACCCATGGACTTCCAAAGCATGGCATGACCATCATCTGAAAAAGCTCATGGAAAGGGATGATGTTTATGTTGCTAGGTGTGACCAATGCATGTTCGACCTCAAATCACCCGAGGGACACATCCATAAAAAGCCAACTGGATGGATGACTAATAACAGAGAGGTGGCTGAAGGTCTGAACCAGGTTTGTGATGGTAGTCACGAACACCAACACATCTTAGGGAGTTTCAATGGAATCCAAAGATCCACTCACGCTGCCAAATATCCTCGAAAAATTTTGGATACCATTTTATCATGTTATGCAAAAAGTTTGCACCTGGACTCCAGTGAGCTTCACTTGACCGATAGCTCCGAACTGCTCAATGCCAGTTACAGGATTGACACCCTCTGGCACCACATGAGCGATGGCGTCGCATCATCGCAGCTGTTGTCTATGGAGGAGCTGGCAGATGGAGAAGACCAACTACCAGAAGGCCTATCTCCTGAACTTGAACAACTACCAGGAGAACACCTTCGAGGGTCAGCACTTCCAGTGGACCAGGAGATGGAGGATCCCGAGAATCCACAACCAGGCAAGGCTCTACCCTTGGAGAGACCGGCAAGTTTGGAACAGCTGGTTAGAAGAGCTCATTGCGGCCTCGGACATGTAGGCAACGAGCGACTAGCCAGCATACTCAAGCATGCGGGTGCCCACGAAGATGCCATCAAGCTGGCAAAGAAACTGGTATGCCCGACATGCGTCCAGCACAAAAGAGTTGATGGAGCCCGACAAGCTGCTCCACCAAGAAAACTCCAACCCAACCAGGTGGTAGGAGTAGATACAGTGTGGCTTCCTGGGATTGAACCAGGAGGAAAACTCAAGATGGCACTTAACTGCATCTGCTGGAATACAAGGTTTCAACTCATGATCCCGCTGAAGAACCACACACCCCAAGCAGCCTGCAAGGCCTTCTACCAGTGGATTCGTGTTTTTGGACCGCCAGAGCGGGTCTACTGCGACCTTGGCAGAGAGTTCAAGAGAGCCTTCCACGACATGGCAGAGCAAAATGATTTCCATCTGGATCCTGGAGCCCTTGAAGCACCTACTCAGAGATCAATCACGGAGAGAGCTGGAAGAACCTTCAAGGAGATCCTTTCCAAGACACTCATGCAGACCGGATGCACAAGCTGGGACGAGTGGCACGACGCCGTTGACATCGTCTGTTCAACAGTCAACAGACTGGCAAACAAGTCGGGATTCAGCCCAATGCAGAGAATGCTCGGCTTCAATCCCAGACTACCAGGCAGTCTTCTGAGCGGTGGAGAAGGAGATCACGGTGTGGGCTCACGATACATCGCTGGTGACGCTCAGATCCAACGAGCCATGGAGATCAAGAAGCAGGCGGCGATAGCATACCATGAGGCAGACTGCAACCAGGCACTACGCCATGCAATCCATTCAGGACCGAAAAAGATGTACGACTTCACAGCTGGACAGACAGTCTACTTTTGGAGAAAGGGAATGAATCAACAAAAGAAGGATAACCCAGCTTACTGGCATGGACCAGCAAAGGTGGTCCTCACTGACCTCCCCTCGACGGTTTGGGTGGTGCACAACGGCTACCTTGTGAAGGCATGTCCTGAACATCTTCGACCAGCGAGCGACGACGAGAAGTTCATCCTCACCGACTTCATCGCGGACATCCTGGAGACCAAGAAGCTCCTTGACGAGAAAGACATTCGCGGCTATATCATCCTGGAGGACAAACCACCACTAGAAGATCTTCTTCCTCGAGATCCCCAACCTGAAGGTCCAGAACCACCGATACCCAAGTATTGCCTGACCGGAAAGACCGACCACCGGGTGATAGAGTTCAAGGAGGACAATAATGAGACGGTGGAGCAAGAGACCAAGACGGAGGAAGGGTAACAAGAGACGAAGAATTGAAGAAGGAGAACACGCGCGATCCGAACTGGCTCCAACAGAATATGAGCCATCCCTCGCCAACACGGAGGAACTTCAACAAGATGCTGCTGGAGCCGAACATCATCGAGCACCAGACCTACATCCGGGAGAAGGAGAATGTGATCGAGGAGTTGTTCGACATGATCATCCAGAACCTGAAGGACCAGATGAACCACCTTCAAAAAGGCTTCGAACGGAGCACCTGGAGATCCTGTTGACACAGCTTGTCGGCATGAACCAGAAGAAAAGAAAGGAAGTTCACCTCAACAAGATGACGAAGAAGGAAAGAGAAAAGTTTCAGGCGGCGATCCTCAAGGAAATCAAGACCAACCTGAAATCCAATGCCTACGAGGTGTTGACTAGAGAAGAATCAGAGCTTGTGAGAAGAGAGAAACCAGAGAAGATCATGAAGTCACGGTATGTGTTGACCGAAAAGCCGGTTGAGCCCCATGAGATATCAGACATACGGGCTCAGGGACTTCTTCTGGAAGGCAATGAAACTGAGCCAGCGAAAGCTAAGGCTCGGCACGTGATGAAAGGTTTTTCAGAAACAGGTGCCGAAGACCTGGACTCAACGACACCACAAGTCGCAAAAGAAACGGCATTCTTTGTGCTCCAGATCCTGGCCAGCATGGCATGGGAACTAGGCCACTTAGACTTCACTCAAGCGTTCCACTCAGGGGACAGAATACAGAGAGAGCTCTATGCAGAAATGCCCACCGAGGGAATCCCTGGGTTACATCCACGACAGCTACTTCGGCTGAAGAAGACGTGCTATGGTCTTACAGATGGACCCTACGCCTGGTACTGCCATATCTCACGAGTACTACAAGAACTGGGATATGAGAAAAGCAAAGCAGACCCATGTCTGTTCTTCCTCCGAGATCCCCAGACTGGCGCTAATGATGGAATCATTGGCCTGGCAACTGACGACATGATTCACGGTGGAGGCCAAAGACATTGGAAGAACATGCAATGGCTACGAGAGAGCTACCAGATGGGAAAGTTCACGACTGGCAGTGGCAAGTTTACAGGAAAGAATCTGGTGCCGGAGACGGATGGATCCATCACTGTGAACCAACAACACTACATCGAGAACCACATCGACAAGATCATCGTGGACAAGGACCGACGTAGCCAGAAGTTTTCTAGATGTACTCACAAGGAGATCTCGGACCTGAGAACCTTGATTGGTGGTCTGGCTTGGGTCTCAAAAGAAACCAGACCTGACATAGCCGGCAGGGTAGCCATGTTGCAGCAAGCAATGCCACACCCAATGATCAGAGACCTCCTAGAGGGCAACTCCATACTGGACGAACTACAAAAGACCTCGACGTTGGGACTGAAGATTCAGCCTATCCCTCTTCAACGACTGAGAATGGGAGTGGTGAGTGATGCCTCCTGGGGAAATGCTGGACCAAACACCAGTGAAGAAAGCCCCGAAGACTACTGGCAAGAAACCTCAAAACTATGGATCCGACATCATGTTCAAGGTCGTCGACTTCGATTTCACCCAGGTGGAACTCCAGATGGGCCTGATGTTCACAGTATAACAAGGGCAAGGACAACTGTAGCGAATGGAGAGAACTATGTCGACAAATGGGACGATCACCAAGGTTTCTCCTGTCTACCAGAGACTTGGACCGGAAAGACCATCTTCTACAAGACGAATGACAGCAAGGAGACGAAGAAACCTCTCAGCGAGAAGTTCCTACAAGCCTCGAAGAAAAGTAGCCAAGGTGGTTTCCTGCTCTTCTACTACGACAGCCGCATGGAAACCTCTGACACACCAGAGATGATATCCATCATCGGATGGAAGAGCTACAAGCTGAAGAGGTGTACGGTTAACACCTTATCTGCCGAATGCCAATCCATGGTCCAAGGTTTGGGTCAACTACATTGGCATCGCTTTCTCCTGGCGGAGCTCTTTGGCATCAACCTGGAACTGGAGAAATGGGAGGACCAGCTGTCACGATTTCCTTTTGTGGCAGTAACAGACTCCCGGTCATTATATGACACGGTGACGAAGTGCAGGAACTCATCAGCACACGTGGACGACAAGAGGACGGCCATCGACCTGACCATCCTGAAGAACGACCTTTCAAAGCAGAAGGGACAGGTGCGGTGGGTCCAGGGAGTCAATATGATAGCCGATTCCTTGACTAAGAAGATGTCACCCTGGTTCCTCAGAAAAATCATGCAGCTCGGCTTTTGGACTTTGGCTGAAACTGGCTATGAACTTTTAGTCAACAGTCAACAGAAGTGTGGTCCGATGTGAATAGCTTGGACTCCATTGACTGCTGACACATGGACATGAAGAACCACCGAAGCCGGTGGCCCAATGAAGAGGGTCGTGTGCTGGGGGAAGGGCGGAATAATATATTATATAATATATTATATAATATATAATATAATATATAATATAATATATATAATATATAATGTATAATATCTAATATTTAATATAAGTGGCAAAGTTGTGGGGATTAATTTGCCATTTTCGGACCCCTTTTGAAACAAGGTGAGGTACGATTGAGAGCTGATATAGATTCCAGGGGTGGAAAGATCATGTTGTCACTGGCAGTGGTTTGATGAAGATAGCAATTTTCCGAATTCTTGACCAACCGTGATGGGTTGCCTTGAACTGTTCGAACCACCAATCCATAGTTTGGTGAAATCGGCCATGGGTTCAAAGGTGTGTCTGAAAATGGTGATCAACTGCTGGGTTTCGGGGTATTTTCAGGTGATATGGCCATGTTTTCCCAGTGGTTTTTTCGGGAACTGGAGGAAACCCTGACATATTTTGCGGTGATCATGGTTGCCTGTAGATGTTGAACTTCAAGGCATATCTTGCCGAAAGCACTGCCGATTGCCCAAACACACCATTTAATGAAGGATGTGAGGGATGTGTCCGACAATTCAAGGTTAATGTATATTGCTTGAATATATATATATATGTGATATATGATATATGATATATGATATATGATATATATATATATGATATATGATATAGAAACTAAACATATATATATATTATCATTATATTATATATATATCATTATATTATATATGTATATCATTGAATTATAGATTTATATATATCATTATATTATATATGTATATCATTGAATTATAGATTTATATATATATAATTCAATGATATTATATATTTATATATCATTTTATTATATATAAATGTCATTATATTTTATATATATATATATCATTATATATGTAATATATAATATTATGTGTAAATATGATATTATAATATATCATATATAATCTGTGATGTTATGTATATATAATGTTATAGATATAATATTATATAGGCGCAGCCCTGTTGATGGCAGCCCTGATGATCTTCCTGCACATCCTCTTGGTGGTGATTGCTCTTTTCATCACTGACCGCAGCCACGGCAAAGCCAAGTTAATCCCAACCGCCCGCTATCGATCACTGGCGGAGGACAGCTGTTCCGTACAAACGGACCATACGTAACCAGAGAAATCTGGAAGCGAACCAGGATTTGCGCCGCCGCCCATGACAGCACCTTCTGCTGGGGGCGGATCGCTGCCAACTCCCCCAATCCATAGGAACCGATTGGAGGTACCTACCATATATTTTTGGACTATTTTTCAGGGCTGTGTAAGGGATATACCCCCAAAATATGGCCTGAAAAATGGTACAGTACCTCCATTTTAGGCTCCTGAAATTCCCATAGTTTGTTGTTGGTTACATTCCTTGAGATCACATGAAATCCCCACAAAAATGTCGTTTCATCCCCTACATCCACCATGGTGCTTTCTGGGGCTGTTTAATCTGGGGGATGAATTTGGATCAGTGACTTCCCCAGGAATGGTTTCCAGCTAATGTGTTCACTGGGCTACATCGTGCCATGGACCTTGATGGCGTCCATTGGACTCTCGGCCAGGTTTCCTTTTGGGTATGTCTTGGGGGTGATGGAGGGAGATGGCACCTACAAAAAAAAATCCAAAGACATGGAT
Organism: Cladocopium goreaui; assembly: GCA_947184155.2. Taxonomy (NCBI): domain Eukaryota; class Dinophyceae; order Suessiales; family Symbiodiniaceae; genus Cladocopium; species Cladocopium goreaui. The sequence continues at coordinate 120,431 of CAMXCT020006830.1, read as the reverse complement.
TGAGCCAATCATAATGGAGATAGAAGATATGCTTTATATATCGTTATCTGTGGTTTATATGGGAATACCAAGTGCCGAACTGTAACAAAAACTGTTCCCGTCTGAAATTTCAGGGTAGTGACACAGGAATTTTCGCCACTCAAAAAGACATCGTGGCAGCGCTGCTTGTGATTTTTATTTTTTGTGCAATCCTTTTAAGGACTTTTTCTACGAATGCCTTCCAGCATTTCGGTAGAAAATAACAGCTAGGAACTTGACCCGGTCTGGCCTTAAGCTGCTCGTCGTGCTCGGTCAAGCTGTTGAAGATCATGCAATCCCGCCATGGACCCTCGAGAAGCCACCTACGACTGAGACTATAGAATGGGATGGATGAATGGGGATTTTTCATATGAATGGGGGAATGGGATTAGTAGGTTCATGGGTTCTGAAGC
>CAMXCT020006830.1:62500-115000 GCA_947184155.2 Cladocopium goreaui | reverse complement strand
GGCCGAGGGATCTGTGGTTACCTGGGGCAATCCACGCTATGGTGGTGACTGCTCTGCAGTTCAGGATCAGCTCAAGAATGTGCAACAGATTCAAGCCACGGATGCGGCATTTGCTGCGGTCTTGGCCGATGGGTCTGTGGTTGCTTGGGGCAATCCAGGCTGCGGTGGTGACTGTTCCACAATTCAAGATCAGCTGAGGAATGTGCAACAAATCCAGGCGACGGCATATGCATTTGCAGCAATCTTGTTCGACAGGTCAGTGGTTGCCTGGGGCCATCCAAACCGAGGTGGTCTCTGCTCAGCAGTTCAAGATCAGCTGAGGAACGTACGGCAGATTCAAGCCACAGGCCATGCATTTGCCGCGATTTTGGCCGATGGATCTGTAGTTGCCTGGGGCGATGCAGCCTGGGGTGGTGACTGCTCGTCGGTTCAAGATCAGCTAAGGAATGTACAACAAATTCAGGCTGCTGAACTCGCATTCGCCGCGGTCTTGGCCGATGGATCTGTGGTTGCATGGGGCGATCTATACAATGGTGGCGACTGCTCTACAGTTCATTATCAGCTCAAGAATGTGCAACAAATCCAGGCGACGGCATATGCATTTGCAGCAATCTTGTTCGACAGGTCAGTGGTTGCCTGGGGCCAGCCAAGCCGAGGTGGTGACTGCTCAGCAGTTCAAGATCAGCTGAGGAACGTACGGCAAATTCAAGCCACAGGCCATGCATTTGCCGCGATTTTGGCCGATGGATCTGTAGTTGCCTGGGGCGATGCAGCCTGGGGTGGTGACTGCTCGTCGGTTCAAGATCGGCTCATCAATGTCCAGCAGGTTCAAGCCACATCAAAGGCATTTGCGGCTATCTTGGCTGATGGCTCTGTGGTTGCCTGGGGTCAACTCAAGCAAAGTGGTGATTGCTCTCCAGTTCAAGAGCAGCTGTTGTATCTGTAGTGCGGTTGCCGCAATAACCTTAAGAGCAGTCCCTTACATGAAAAAAAAGCGAGTTAAAGGGCTCAATGACTTCACAAGTCCACGATTCCTCAAATCCTCAGATATCCCCATATATCATATATCATATATAATATATATTATATGATATATAATATTTAATATCTAATATATATATATATATACATACATACATACATACACATATTTATATATATATATATCTATCTATCTATCTATCTATCTATCTATAAGGATTGGAGTCCATTGTCCCATCAACACTCACCTGCCATGCTGGGATGACTTTGAGTTCGCCTCACCCAGCCATGTTAGATGACACCTTCCACTCCGCGCGTAGACAGCTGATCAGCATCTTATGGCATTTATCTGGGATGTAACCAACACAGTTATGGTTCTTTACTGGCAAGTGAGCCATAAAATTGTAGATTTAATCTATCAGGGATTTAGGCAACCAAGATAGTGACTGAATGGGATTTGACCACCAAAATGGGTTGCATAAAACCAGTCATGTCATCCACATGTTTCATGGGGATATAACGCAACACGGATATAGAATATATACTTGGAGGATCATTTAACTGTAGCTGGTGAGTGTTAATGAGATTGGTTCAGACAAAAATGATCCCTTTGCCGGTTCATGCTAAACATCCCCAAACCAAACCATTGTGGATGTAGGGGATGATTCATCACAACTGGGACCACGTTTTTTACCGGGGTGTTTTTCAGGGTTGGATGGCTTTGGCCATGATCCAAGTTTGCGACGGAATACTACATCGACGCAAGAATTTGTTAGGTGGGTAGTGAGACGTAGTAGCTGGCGTAGAACCCCCTGAGATTGATTATATTCATTGGGATAATTACACCCTAGCGACTAGACACTGAGCTAATTCTGGCAGCGTCCAAGTAATGAGTGAGCATTACATGTAAACAATGAACCGTGAGAGGTTAGTAGGCTCTTCAAAATCGTCCCAATTTCACCAGTTGTTTAACCGCAATATGAATTAATATGACATATCAACGGCTACCCTTTGGTAATTCAACATAGCTATAGAAAATTACCATTTGTAGATGATCTACCTTTTAAACATGGTCATTGTTGTCAATAGCCATGTCCAATTACGATCGCACCTGTGGCTCCAGAGATGGCTCTGTCTGACATCGGGGTATCCCAAAATGGCAATCTTAATGAGGATTAATCATTGCATTTAGTGCTACCATATTTTCGAAACCGACATTGCTGCATGTTGAAAAAGTGTTTTGATTGTTGCTGAATTTCTTCAATGCTTCAAACATATCGTTCTCGAGCGGTTCTGGAGAAACTCTGCGACTTCCTTAACACTCCAAAGTCGGGGACTTGAAACTTCTGGCCCAGAAAGCCTTCCGACGTGCTTTCCTGAAACTCGTCACTATCGAGGGACATGTCCTGACCTGACCAATCTGATGGACTCTTTGCAAGCTGCAGGGGTGCAAGACGGAGACCGCCTAACCGCAGTGGCGCGACGAGCAAGCTTAAGTGCAACAATTGAGGCTTTTGCTTTAAGGTGCTGCGGAGGCAACAAAGTGGTTACCTGGGGCGATCCACGCCATGGTGGTGACTGCTCTGCAGCGCAAGATCAGCTTACAAATGTGCAACAAATTCAGGCTAGTAGCCGCGCATTTGCAGCCATCTTGGCCGACGGATCTGTTGTTGCCTGGGGCGTTCCATTCTGTGGCGGTGACTGCGCCGCAGTTCAAGATCGGCTCAGAAATGTGGACCAAATTCAAGCCACTAGGCGCGCATTTGCTGGGATTTTGGCTGATGGATCTGTGATTACATGGGGCCATCCACAGTGGGGTGGTGACTGCTCCGCAGTTGAAGATGAGCTGGGGAATGTGGCGCAAATTGTTGCAATTTTGGCGAATGGATCAGTCGTTTCCTAGGGGCATCTAAGCTATGGTGGTTGCTGCTCCGCAGTTCAAGTTCAGCTACGGAATGTGCAGCAAATTCAAGCCACAGCCTGCGCGTTTGCTGCGATCTCGGCAGAGGGATCCGTGGTTAGGTGAGGCAATCCAGAATGGCGTGGCGACTGCTCAGCAGTTTGGGGCGATCATCTGAGTGATGTGCAGCAAATTCAGAGCACAAGTAATTAGCTCGTTTGCCGCAATCTTGGTCGATGGGTCAGTGATCACCTGGGCCATCCAAACCAAGGTGGTGACTGTTCTGCAGTTCCACAGCGAGTGGTTTGGGTGAAGAAAGAATTTCTGGTGGCTTCGAAAACGGCGTTTTATTTTCACCCAATGTGACAAAAGTATATCTTTGTTTCTTTGGGGTGAAAGCTCATCAAGTCAGATCCCACGTTCATATGGTGCATTTTTCATAGCTTCCATCACCCCACCCATCTTCCGTTTAGCTTGGCACCTCTAAGCTAGGTACCTTGAAACCCATAGAAACTGTTTGTTCGCTGATAAATCCCAAAGTTTGTCTGACTTCATCTTCGATCCATTGATATTGCATCAAAATCATTCAAAATCTAGTTCAGTTCCCCAGGAAAACGAATATATTTATTTGTGTTTATTTATTTGAGTAATTAATTTAATATATATATATATATATGTCATTCAACATTATCCATGATTCATCTCCCCATTCATATCCATTAAATTCCATGAATATCCCACTTCGTCAGACTCCATGAATTCACCATTGCTGTAGTTTCAGGCACGGCGCCTGAGCATTGCCAGCTGGCTCTCATCGATGGCAACCGGCTGCTGACGGCACTGGGCCTGGTGATGCCGCTGTGTCAGTTCCTGACGCTGCCCTTGGTGGGCGTCCTGAGCGACGCCTATGGGCGCAAGACGCCTGGCGTTAACAACTTACTGGTGCTAAACGTAGGGAATTTTCGGGAATGATCCATAACCACTAGTGATAATCATCCCAGCAACCCCCAGCAACCCCCAGCAACCCATCCGGCAACCCTACGTTTAGCACCAGTAAGACAACGCTATGTCGTTGTTGACCCCGGGGCCCGGCGCGTTGATGACGGGATTTTTGGGGACAGGGATTTCGAGTATCAAAAGATGGAGATAGTGAAGTGGATAAAATTGATAGTTGATGGTGGATGATGATAGGGGATAAAGAAGGGGAGTTTCAAGACAAATTGGTATCTGACTATTAACTGCTGCTAATCAGCCGAGATTCTGGTTGTTCCTTGATTGTTACAAGGGACTGTAGGGCAATGATAAGGGAATTACAACTCATTGGCCAGCACTTTGGAGGTTTGAGCAAGACACCCTGGTTGATGGGAGTCTTGAAATGGGACACGTCACCACCATTTAAAGTTGAAGTTGGCTTCAACCGCGAACCGACGGGGATAACTTGGCAAATAGGATGATTGCAGTTTAGCTGAACGCTGCTTGGTGACTATAGGGATTACAAGGGATCATATGTCCCAAATTGGTAGCCAGCAACTGCAACTCAGCCGGTGCCAAGGTGGTGAAAATCTCCAGCTTTTGGTAGTTTAACCCATGAGAATCCTATGGAAAAATGGGGGTTAAGGGTCAGGCTGGGATGTGAAGGTCAATGTTTTTGTCACACGTGAGAAGTGCATTGTTCGCAGGATATCTAGGATTGGCAACCCCGGTTGGAATGTGGATTTAAGGAGCAGTGATCAAAATCCATGTTGATGATTTACCATATTTTACCCTGCCATCATTTATTTTGGTTTTAAATGCCAAAAAAAATGATATACTTGAAAAGGGATGAGTTTCCCACTAAAATTGAAGGACATAGTAATTTGGCAAGCCCAATAATATACCATCCCATCAATTCACCATTTGGGCGGCATTTAGATCATCCCAAATAGGCTTGCGTAGAAACCTCGGAGATGACTTGTCTTTGCGTTTACCTCATGATTCATGATTGTACACTGATCAATGGGCAGTTGCGGGAAGTTTCGGCCTTCGATTTCAGTTGCGCTTCAAGGGGCCATGGGTCCCATCTTGACGATGCAGGAGAGCCCTCATAGTGGTCTTTCTTCTCTCCAACATCTCCTTAGTCACTACAGTCACTGAGCAGCAGCGACGGTGTTTTGAAAATCATGTTGATCCATGATCATCCAATATCTGCGGACATGGATCAACGTGTTCAAAACTGTTGGGATTAATCCATTCCCCATAAGTTGAATCCTGTTGAATCCAAGAATTTGCCATTTCGTGGAGATCGTCTTCAGCCTTTTCTGTAGGTTTTCAGGTAGGTTTTCTACTTGCAGAATGCTGAAAAAAATCACATCATGTAACACTGACTATTCTACCCCAAGCAAATTCAAATTCAAAATAATGGCCATGGCTGGGCCATGGCTTTGCTCAGGATCTCTTTGTTTTCTGCAATTTGAGCTTTTGGTTCTCCATCGCGTGGCGACTTCGGCAGTTGTGCTGCGATGTCGCGATGTGATCACCATGGAAGACGATGACTGTGATGGGGTTGAAAATATCAAGGACAATCTCATCTGGGATATACGAGGATATAGTTCTTTGATGGGATTTAACCATCGAAAATTGGTAGTTTGACTTGTTTTCAAGACGAGCAATGGCTGCTAAACCCCTGTTGCTTGATCATTTGATAGGGGTTTATAGCATCCAATATTGTAGTGTAGTTGACGCATGCCGCAGCAGTTGCGTCGCATACGGATGTTGAGGATTATCATAGTCCATTAAGAGAATCCCATTCTATATCAACCAGTACAATACCCTCTGGTTATTTAACATATCCATGCAAAATGGCCCATTTATAGATGGTTTACCTATTAACAGCATGGTGATTTTCCATGGCTATGTTAAATAACCACTACAATAGAAATACAGAAGCTTTTGAACACTGCTCATCTTTTTTTATCGACTTTTTCAAATCAGTCGACATGATTTCTTGTTTCCAATATTTGAAGCCAGGAATGGTCCAGGAAGATTCGTGATGTTGTTGGAGTTGGCCCTCTGAAATCGTTGGGTGGGATGCAAACCAGCTCCCCCAGCTATTTGGGTGTTCACCAAAGATGCCTGAAATTTCAGTCTTAAATCTGGTACAGGATCCAAGCAACCCATCAGTTCGCAACCAGCTTTTTGACTGAAGCCCCTGAAAAATTTGCAGGTAAACAGGACTGTTGCACATATGGCTCGAGATATTGCTTCATGTTGATGATATTTTGAGTGAATCGTTTGATTTTTTTTGCTGCTCTTTCTTCGATGCTTCAAGTAAATATATCGTTCCCGAGCGGTTCTGGAGAAACTCTGCGACTTCCTGAACACTCCAAAGTGGGGGACTTGAAACTCCTGGCCCAAAGATCTTTCCAGCGCGGCTTCCTGAAACTCGTCACTGTCGAGGGGCATGTTCTGACCAACCCTGAGGACTCTTTGCAAGCTGCAGGGGTGCAAGACGGAGAGTACATAACTGCAGTGGCACAGCGAGCAAACTTAAGTGCAACAACTGAGGCTTTTGCTCTGTGGTGCTGTGGAGGCAACAGAGTGATTACCTGGGGCGATCCACGCAATGGTGGTGACTGTTCTTCAGTGCAAGATCAGCTGACAAATGTGCAACAAATTCAAGCGACTAGCTGCGCATTTGCAGCGATCTTGGCCGATGGGTCAGTGGTTGCCTGGGGCGATCCAGCCTGGGGTGGTGACTGTTCATGCGTTCAAGATCAGCTCATCAGTGTGCAACAGGTTGAGGCCACAGATTATGCATTTGCTGCAATCTTGTCTGATGGATCTGTTGTTTCCTGGGGCCTTCCTGAGTATGGTGGTGACTGCTTCGCAGTTCAAAATCAGCTGAGGAACGTGCAGCAGATTCAGGCTACAGCTAACGCATTTGCTGCGATCTTGGCCGATGGATCGGTGGTTGCCTGGGGCGGTCCAGACTATGGCGGTGACTGCTCTGCAGTTCAAGATCAGCTTAGGAGCGTGCAGCAAATTCAGGCCACAGATTACGCATTTGCCGCGATCTTGGCCAATGGATCCGTTGTTACCTGGGGCGATCCAGACACTGGCGGTGACTGCTCCACAGTTCAAGATCAGCAAATTAATGCGCAACAAATTCAGAGCACGAGTGGTGCATTTGCGGCTATCTTGGCCGATGGATCTGCTGTTGCCTGGGGCTATTCAGACTTGGGCGGTGACTGCTCCGCAGTGAAAGGTCACCTCAACAACGTGCAGCAAATTCAGAGCACAGAAGGTGCATTTGCCGCAATCTTGGCCGATGGGTCAGTGGTTGCCTGGGGCCATCCAAACCGAGGTGGCGACTGTTCTGCAGTTCAAGATCAGCTGAGGAATGTGCAACAAATTCAAGCCGCAGATATGGCATTTGCCGCGATTTTGTCCGATGGATCTATAATTACCTGGGGCGATCCAGCCTGGGGTGGTGACTGTTCGTCGGTTCAAGACCGGCTCATCAATGTCCAGCAGGTTCAAGCCACATCAAAAGCATTTGCGGCTATCTCGGCTGATGGCTCAGTGGTTGCCTGGGGTCAACTAAACCAAAGTGGCGATTGCTCTCCAGTTCAAGAGCAGCTGTTGTATCTGTAGTGTGCCGCAATAACCTTGAGAGCAGCGGCTTGAATAAGAGCTGCGGGTGTGTGATGTTGAAAATTGTCTTTTAATGTTCACTGGATTTCTTTAAATGTGGCTAAGGGATCTTTAAAATCTCTGGTTGGTGGTTTGGAACATGTTTTATTTTTCCATCCAGTTGGGAATGTCATAGTCCCAGCTGACTCATATTTTTCAGAGGGCTAGGGCTCAAGCACCAGCCAGATCTTGGTGACCAACCAGTGTTTATTGAGAACGAATTGTGATGTGTTGTTCAGCTGATATGTCCATTTGACCTGCGATCGTGATCCCAATGACTCAGTCACCCAATATGTTCCCTACATAGCACCGTTGGTCTGCTCGTTATGTTTGTTGTTGTTTTTGAGCCCCATTGATAATAAATATAGATATGTTACTAGCAACGAATTTTCAGGTATATCAACATAGATCAACTTCATGTACTATATGAACTAGATAAGATGTATGAACGATATTCACTACGAAACATGCTACAAATAGGGGCGTTATATCTATAGTTCGTGGATATATCCACTATAAATCCTCAGTTGCAAACCAACCTACCGCTCTTGGCACATGGACAAACCCCAGATACTTCGTACCTATATCCCCACTTACTAGCATATGATTCAAGTGATATATCGATCAACATCTACTTCCATGTGCTATATATTTAGATATATACAAAGAGATATAGAGACATATTTTTAGATATATATATATATACACATAGATATATATATATATACACATAGATATATATATATATGTATATACATATATATATATCAGTTTTATTACATACAATATCTCTGTAGGACCCATAGATATTTATATATATAGTATATATATATATATTATACAATATCTCAGGGGCAGCTGACCGAGGCAGCCCTTCATGAACACCCAGGTCTGCACCACGGTGCTGAACGCCGCCTGCGTGGATCTCCTGAAGCCCCGGGACCGCGCAGCAGGCGCCCCGCTGGGGACCGACGGCGGACGTTTCGACGGGGGTTTCACCGGTGGAAACGGAGAAACCCATTGGGTTTTTAGCCCCAAAAAAATGGAGGAACAGCCAGAAGTCACCAGCCAAAAATCCCAGTTGTTGGAGTTGTTCTTTAGTATCCATCGCCACCTCGAGATTTTTAATGAATTGCTTTGAGGGAGATATGAGGAAACCATTGTCTTTATCATTGAACATAGAGGGTTCCTATCACTTTTGTTTCCAGTTCTGGATTCTGGGTTCGGTGGAGCAACGTTCCTGTCTTATCATCTATACTCAACCATCAGCCTTGGGGCTATTCATCCATCCCCAACTATTGGTCATTACTCATCTAACTTATCCATTATCATGACAGTGATATTGATAATTAATTCTGATATTGAATAATGATATTGGTTGATCATAATGAATAAGCTTATGGAGTTAGTTATGACTAATAATATATCATCTACTACTCATTGCATACATGAGTAATAAACTTATATATATATATATCTCTCTCTCTCATCGCTTATTTTTATAACTAATATCATTATCTATCCAACTATTGGCTACACTTCTTATGATAAATGGATATTGATTCTTGTATTTTATCCATCCGTCCCCCAGGCATGGGCATCATCAACGCCTTAGACACCATCGCCTACGTCATTGGTCTCCTTCTTGGGTTCCCTGGCGCAGTTTCGGTGTGCGGCTTGTGTACCTGAAAATTGAAGTTTTTAATTGGAAAACCATGGTGAAACGATAGGAAAATTAGAGGAAGTAATTAGAAATGGAAGTGTTAATGGTAAAATCAGGTATAAATGCTGGATTTTCCCTGCCATGGTTGCCTTTATTTATATATCCAGAATCCAGCAGCAATCAAAGCGAGAACAGAATGATTCACCAGATTTGGAGGTCTCCTGGCAGCAAAGAAGGCCCTATTTTGGGTCAAATTCTGTTTTCAACAAAGCCCCAAAGCCCTTTTATTGCTAGTTGAAGCTCCATGAAATCAGATTTTTTGACATCAGGGGTATATTACCAATAATGGGAGTGTCATGAAGTTGCTTCGTGAAACCTCTATTATTGGTAGTGTACCTGCCATTAAACATCATTAATCCCCCATCTCCGGCCTCAGGTATCACCTTCAGCTCAAAGAGACCTACATCGTAGCCACTTGTGTGTCTTGGCCGATGTGCAATGGGCGGTGCCCCCAAGACGGTTGGAACAATGCTGATGTATAGTTCATAAGAGTTGAAAAAGTGTTGGTATTTCATGCTGATTTGATGGTATTTCATGGTGATTTAATGGTGGTTTTTTTATGGTGATTTAATGGAACTTGATGGGATTGAGCCAAGGTGGTCAAGAACTAGGGCGCCCCTGCCTTGGCAATGCGTTGCCCCTCACAAGCTGGTGGTTTGGATGTGGGACATATTTGATATGACCAGAATGATTGAGTTTACCAAGAAGATTGGGGTAAAAAGCCAAATATGAATGATATGAAATCCAAGTATATCAGTGGAAGATATCGCTATCTGGTGTTTCGCAGATTGACTATTAAATTGTCCGGCCATTATTCGCCAATCAATAGGGATGTCATCACCATTAAATGGGTGGTCTTTGAGGCTTTCAGGATGTTTACCCATCAACAGAGGTAAGCGTACTCAACCTTTGGGGATTTTGTTGTTTAAGGGTAAAAGGAGTGTGTAGAAATATAGATACAATGTGGGGCCCCCAAACGTTATAAATTGGTTTATAAACCCCATTAATATAGCTATATCTACCATAAACCATAGTTGTTGGAGTTATAAACCAAACTTAGCTATCTTAGGGGCCCCACATTGTAGTGATGCCCTCCGAATAATGCCTGTTGGTTTACAGACTGTATTGGCTATCGAGAATCTACCCGACACCCATTTCTTCAGGTGCCCAGATATCCACAGAAAGTCTGCTAACTCCAGGTATTGCCAAAGTAGTTACCCTTTATTGCCATGAGATATGTGAGTTTCAACCGGGATAATGCGGGTAAAACAATAATAAACCACCCATCTGGGAATGGTGTATACCACCTATTTATGGTGATTTGGGGGATGGTTTATTATTGTTCTACCCACATTAGTCACATGGAATCAGATTAATAAATACAGGGCACTGAACAAGGGATGGGTAACTGGTGGATCTGATGGCATTAGACTAATAACTTTCTGTTTTCCCGTCATCCATCACTGATGATCACTGGATCACTGGGGTAAGTCCCAACTGCAGGTTGATTGGATTATCTTACAGAAGCATTTGAAGAAGTCGATTAGAGCATCCCTGCCAAGAGACAAGGGTTTTGAGAGCCAATGAATGGGTATATTCAACCATATATATATATACCTTGGGTATCCTGATATTCATCTCATCAAATCCCTGGATGGATGTCGGCGATGTCGGCGATGTCATATTGTCACAACAAAATGTCCATGGATACTCCCATGAAATCATAAGATATATCACAATATATCAAGATCAAGATCACCCCGGAGAAAGTTTCCCAGATGAACATCGTGACCGCGCTCTATTTGTTCGCGCTCTTCCCTGAAACGTTGCCACCCGAGAAGCGTTCCTGGGCGCAGCTGAAGCCTAGCACCTCGGATGGTCCACCGTGGGCCCGGCCGTGCACCGGGCCGTAGGAAGCCGTGGATGTCCATCCAAGTTACCAAGTTGATTATATATTGTGAGTATGTGTATATATATATATGTATATGTATATGTGACTGCAAGTTCTCCCATAAGATTATGTTTTATATATAGTAGATATATGTGACATATGTAGATGGTGTAAACATTAGACATTATTTTATATATATACTATAGATGAAATGAAACATCTATGTATAGAGAAGAATGTTGTTTCTGATAGAAATGTTGTTTCTGATAGAACCTTGTCATTCTCAGATTGATGATTCGATCAAATGTCCTGCCCTGGAAAAAAAAACATCGTCATGTGCTGTTGGGTACCAGGTACCCAGTGTGAAAGTCGGAAACCAAGTACGGAACCAAGGTTAACTGGTTGGTGGTTTGGAACATGTTTTATTTTCCCATCATACTGGGAATCTCATCATCCCAACTGACGAACTCGATCATTTTTCAGAGGGGTAGGGCTCAACCACCAACCAGTTGGTTTTGGGATGGATTTCCATGCCACCAGTTGAGACAATGTCCCTGTCATCCGCATCCGTATGGATCAAAGTCTAAGACCTCAAAGAAAAAACGTCGAAGTGTTTTACTGCTTTGCGTTATACCAATCCCTAATAATGGGGGTTATCAATCATTAATGGGGGTTAACCATAACTATGATTGCCAAATTTCAAGGCTACCCTATTGACCCAGATCCTTTCAGATTCCATCGGGTTCCATTCCGGCTTCGAAAACGAGGCAACTTTGTTCCCTGGGATTCCATTCCAATCCTTTGGAGAACTCAAACCCTTAGATCCTTGGACGACATTCGGCGGTTCTGCACGCGCCTGCTGGAGGGCACACCTTAAGTGGTCCCGAAATGACAAATGACACCAGACTTGGACCCCCAATTGGATGGGACAAGCTGGAGCACCATTGAGTTTGGGCTGTTTGGATGACCTGTAGCCATGAATTTCCCATTCACCATTAATTCCCAATACATATTCTTTTTTGCCCAATATATCTCCTACTGAAATTCCATTAAGTCACCCATTTTCCACTCTGCACTTTTGAGTTGTTGGATCCATATTCCAATGGTCCTGAGGTGGGTCATATGAATCCACTGAAAGCAGTGGTTTGGGTACCAATTATTTTAAGAATCGCGGAATCAAAAACTTGATCCACCGCCCACAGGTTCCTTTTCCAGTTGCTATGGTGCCAGAAATCAAGGGTCGTGGCATCTACCCTTTGGTGAATTGGTGAAATTCGCTAGTGTGAAGCCCTATATTTTTAGATGACTGTTGACATGGAACATGATCTTCCCGTTCTACTGGTGGGCAGTACGGGGTTGCCCATCCAGCATTGCGCTGCATGACCTTCCATGTAATGCCATGGAAGTCAAAAAACAATCAGGGCTCCATCATGCTTCTGTCCTACCCTACGACGGTTTCCATTTGATTCATTGTATGGTTTTTGTCTGAAAATTATTTACCCCATCATGTTGGCCATTTCGGGGGCCCCCTTCTCAGACATACCTAAATATTATATTGGTAGGTGATATATCCTGATGTATCCTGAATAAATCCTAGTTCTTGCTCACCTCAAACTCCGTGAAATTCGGTGAAACGCGAGGAAACTTGTCCATCGTGACGGCCATCGCTGCGTTTGTGGACAACAGCACGAATCGCATGATGGGGACCTACTACCAACGGAAAATGGACTGGTCATCACAAGAGACTGGGTGGTGATTTCAGTCGGGGGGGGCTGTCATCTATCAATAAAAGGCTAGTTGAGACCAAGTTTTTATATACATTAGTTATCATTCGTTGGTGGCAATATGTGGCCATTTTAAATCACAATCATCAACCATATGCCCTACTTGAGATGTTTTTTCCCCACATCTTTGTGTGGGGTTCTTGTTTTTGCTTCTGAATCCCTCCCGCTCCGCCTCCCGCTCCTCCGCCCGCTCCTCCTCCTCCTCCACACGCTCCTCCTCTTTGTCCACCACCATCTTTCACACACCATCTTTGTCAACCACCATCTTTCACACACATCTTTGTCAACGACCATCTTTCACACACCATCTTTGTCACACACATCTTTGTCAACCGCCATCTTTCACACACCATGTCTCACACACATCTTTGTCCACCACCATCTTTCACACACCATCTTTGTCAACCACCATCTTTCGCACACCATCTTTGTCACACACACATCTTTGTCAACCGCCATCTTTCACACACCATCTCTCACACACATCTTTGTCAACCACCATCTTTCACACACCATCTTTGTCACACACATCTTTGTCAACCGCCATCTTTCACACACCATCTCTCACACACATCTTTGTCCACCACCATCTTTCACACGCCAGCTTTGTCAACCACCATCTTTCACACACATCTTTGTCAACCACCATCTTTCACACACCATCTTTGTCACACACATCTTTGTCAACCACCATCTGTCACACACCATCTCTCACACACACCTTTGTCCACCACCATCTTTCACACACCATCTTTGTCACACACATCTTTGCAAACCACCATCTTTCACACACCATCTCTCACACACATCTTTGTCCACTACCATCTTTCACACACCATCTTTGTCAACCACCATCTTTTACACACATCTTTCACACACCATCTTTGTCACACACATCTTTGTCAACCACCATCTTTCACACACATCTTTGTCAACCACCATCTTTCACACACCATCTTTGTCACACCATCCTTCACACACATCTTTGTGAACCATCTTTGTCACACAAATCTCTCACCATCTTTCACACAACATCTTTCACACACATCTTTGTCACACACCTTCTTTCACGCACATCTTTGTCAACCACCATCTTTCACACACCACGTGGCAGGCGTGGCACTTGGCGACATCCGCCTTCCTTTCACTTGGCAGGTGTGGCACTTGGCAACATCCGCCTTCCTTTCGCGTGGCAGGCTTGACAGTTGGTAACATCCGCCTTCATTTCATGTGGCACGCGTGGCACTTGGTGACATCCACCTTCGTTTCGCGTGGCAGGCGCGGCACAAGTTGCACTTGGTGGTGCGCTTGGTCGGCGTTGGTCGCCGGTGACGCCGCGGCACTTTGCATGGCAGGCGTGGCACTTGGCAACGCACTTAGTGACATGCACCTTCATTTCATGTGGCAGGCGTGGCACTTGGTGACATCCACCTTGGTTTTGTGTGGCAGGCATGGCACTTGGTGACATCCACCTTCGTTTCGCGCGGCAGGTGTGGCATTTTGGCGACGCACTTAGTGACATGCACCTTCATTTCATGTGGCAGGCGTGGCACTTCGTGACATCCACCTTGGTTTTGTGTGGCAGGCGTGGTACTTGGCGACATCTACCTTGATTTTGCTTGGCAGGCACGGCACCAGTTGCATTTGGTGGCGCGCTTGGTCACCGTTGGTCGCCGGTGACGCCGCGCCACTTTGCGTGGCAGGCGTGGCACTTGGCGACATCCGCCTTCCTTTCACGTAGCAGGCGTTGCACTTGGTGACATCCACCTTCATTTCACCTGTGTTTGGCGTGGCAGACTTGGTGGCGCTTTGCATAGCAGGCGTGGCACTTGGCGACATCCGCCTTTGTTTCACGTGGCAGGTGTGGCACTTGGAGACATCTACCTGCGTTTCGCGTGGCAGGCGCGGCACAAGTTGCACTTGGTGGCGCGCTTGGTCGCCGTTGGTCGCCGGTAACGCCGCGGCACTTTGCGTGGCAGGCGTGGCACTTGGTGACATCCACCTTCGTTTCACGTGGCAGGTGTGGCACTTGGTGACATCCACCTGCGTTTCGCGTGGCAGGCGCGGCACCTGGTGGCGCGCTTGGTCGCCGTTGGTCGCCGGTGACGCCGCGGCACTTTGCGTGGCAGGCGTGGCACTTGGTGACATGCACCTTCATTTCATGTGGCAGGCGTGGCACTTGGTGACATCCACCTTCGTTTCGCGTGGCAAGCGTGGCACTTGGCAACGCACTTAGTGACATGCACCTTCATTTCATGTGGCAGGCGTGGCACTTGGTGACATCCACCTTCGTTTTGCGTGGCATGCGTGGCACTTGGCGACATCTACCTTGGTTTTGTGTGGCAGGCGTGGCACTTGGTGACATCCACCTTGGCTTTGCATGTCAGGGGTGGCACTTGGTGCCATCTACCTTTGTTTCAAAACATTTCATCTTTCTCACACCATCTCACTCACACGACTTTGTCACAGACCATCTTTTCGTCCATGGAAACAGCGTCAATCATTTGCATGCATAGTATCATGACAGATCGGCCACATCATACCGGAGCAGAAACAAACGGTAGTCCTATCATCTCGTTCTGCTTTGATCGCTTTGGCTCAAGCAGAAATTACAGACGATGATTCTAGCGCAAGCACTCGGTCATCGGATCAATATTTCGTCGAAGCTGTTTAGAACCCTTCATGGCACGCTGCCGGCTCGTTTTGGCATGTTTTAACTTTTTTGGGCATGGTTTGGCATGTTTACGCATGTTGTCTGTCACACAACTTTCACACACACCATCTTTCACACACAACTTTGTCACACACACCATTTCTCTTTGTCACACACCATCTTTCACATACCACTTTGTCACACACAACTCTTCACATACAACTTGTTTTACTTCTCGATCATCCATCACATTCACTCCCCGTTCCCCCTGCAACATTTGTAGATCATTATTGGAAGGAGTTGACTTGTGGGGTCATCCGGTCCTTTAATTTTAAATTCCAGATCTCATGTTGTGGTTGGGCACACGATATTCTGTCAAGGAGGTTGCCATTAAAAAACACACAGAAATACAGATGTATTGGGCGCATGGGATTCATAGTGCAAGTGAAACCATGCTGGTGATGGCATTGATTCATTGATTCATTGATCAATTAGGCCGGTGCTCAAGCGCATCTGCGCGCACACATGTGGGCCTGGGGAGGTAAAGAGTTGCTGACAATCTGGTATCGTGGCTTTCGAAACGCATCCAGAATTTCAGTGGCAAAGAGGCGACTGGGTGGTGGAGCGGCTGTTGCAGAAGCCTGAGGAGCAGACGATCACTTGCGGCACCCTCACCGACATTCTAGGCCCTGTGGATCTTCAGAGATGAGTTCTATCTCCAAGCCGATGGGTTTGTTATCTCAGTCTAAAGTGCTGTTGCATCTGGCGTGAACTTCAGGTGTTGCGCAATAAGTGGTGCAATGAATCTGTTTGCAGCATTTAGCAGCTGCTGGAGTGTTCAGACTAGTCGATCTGCATGGGTATGACAACTTCTAGGCACATTCTGTCCATCCACCTTTCATTAAAGAAATAGAAACTTGTAAGTGTGGACAGGGGGGTGGCAAATCTGCAATGGAAAGCGATCTTGTTTTACTTGTTTTACTTCTCGATCCTCCACCACCTCCTTTGTCTTTCCTTCCTTCCCCGTTCCCGCTACAACATTTGTTGCTCATTATTGGAAGAAGTTGACTTGTGGGGTTATCCGGTCATTTAATTGTATAGTCACCCTTTTGTGATAACACAGAGATGTGGTTTTGTATTGTGGACCCTTTGTTGCTCAATGAACACCCTTGGCTTATCCTGTAAGAACGAGCGAAAACATGCCAGAACTATGCATGATATAGTCTATAGTCTATGGATGTCTATAGATTTTCTTTCACAAAACATGTAACCAGGGTTATCATGGATTTGTTTTTTTGGAACCACCAAAAAATGCCAAGCCAATCTTCCCTTTTTATTAATCGATTCCCCAGTCGCTTTCGTGGACCCATGGAGAAAATATGCCATTCATCATCGACTCATCAAATCCACGGCCCAAAGCCGTGCCGTCACGGTGCCAAGAAACCAAAAACCATATATTACAAAACCATATATTGTTTATTAACCATGGTTAATATATGGTTCATTTACGGTTAATATATGGTTACTAAAGGTTATTAACCATATATTATGGTTTATGATTTCATATGGGTGGTATATTCGCTTTATAATATATATAAGCCTCTTTCCCCAATGGTTTATAAAGCCCATAAAAATAAGCCACTAATTGCCAAAATTCACTATTTTTATGGGTGGTATATTTGTGGGTGCTGTTGTGGTATCAATAGTACACTATCCCAATAAGAAACCATCCCACTAATGTGGTAATCCCAAATGGGAGTTGTTTACGGCATTGGGTTGCCCACATTACTGCCTTCTTGAGTACCGTGACATTTTTCTTGCTGTCCTGACAAGCTTGTCTACGCGGCGGGCACAGGTTCAAACAACAGATCAAACCTGTTTGAATAAATGGACTGCAATGACAAGCAACTACACCAAGGTTGGTTTCCAATATTGATTTTCATTATGATGTTTTGGCCTTGTGAATCTAGAAAAAAAGATGTTCTCTTTGTTGCGACCATCAAGATGCCAATTCTGGCTGGCAGTCCCGTTTGGTGGCTAGGTCCTTCAATTTCTGTCGACCAAAAAAATACGATGGTCCCTCTGGATATTTGACCAAAACAAACGAAAATTGGTTGGTGGTTTCAAACATGAATTTTATTTTCCATTTCATATGTGGGATGTCATCCTTCCCATTGACGAACTCCATCATTTTTCCAGATGGTGAAATTGCACCACCAACAAGAAACTCGTCGGTGCTTGAAATTCTGTTCTCTTTGTGATCAACCGTAGGATGATCCCCTGGCTGACGGTCGCATCCTTTTCAGGGGTGTTGAAACGACCCAGTGATTTTGATGGCTCATTCCATGAGATCTTATTGAATCACCATTGCGGTTACTTAAATCCCATAAAATCCCATGAAAAATCAGCCATACCCTCTGGTAAACATACAAAAAACTATGGAAAATCCCCATTGTTCATGAGAAAATTCACTATAAATGGTGATGTTCCATAGCTATGTAACAAATTACCAGAGGGCAAATGTCATACAACCCTGAATTCCTGAGTTCTTCCCACCAAGGACTCCTACTCCTTCGAGTTTTACTGGGATATCTCCATGATCGTGTGGAGTCTTTGACGGTTTAGGATATGCACAGATGGTACCCTTCCGCAATGAGGAAATGGAGGTTTATAGCCTCTGGTAATGACTGGTACACTTTGCGACATTGAAAATGATGATAGAAATAGTGGATTTACCCATTATATATGGTGATGTTCCATAGTTTTTTGTTAACGTTTACCAGAGGGTAGCTGGGAAAATCATCGAACGAAGTCGTGGATTTTCCAGCCATGTTTCAGTACGGTGAGATGGTGTAAATGGGGGATTGGATTTCCATCTGTTCCTCATCAGACCCCAAACTAATTCATCGGTGTTGTCGGGTGTGACTTCTCACCCAACCCAAACAGCTCACTGCTGTTGTTTCTAAACCTGTTGTCTGGATTTCCCAAAGAAATTCATGATATTGCGTCACAAACCAATGATATATAGATATAGCAGATTCCAAAAAAGATCTCTTTGTTACTGTCGTTTCAGTTTTTTTGGGTCGCAAAATGCAGCACCAAGATGTTCATATGGATCAACTTGGGGGGATCCATCCACTGGTTGCATGCTCCGCTTACATCTGATTGGCTGCATATATTCCATTTGTCCCAGTTAGTATGTAAGTGGGTTGCAACCCCAGTCAGAAGTGGACTAACCCCACTAACCTAGCCCACTAACCTATGATGAACCGCCAAGTATATCCAAGTATCATATCTCATTCAAATCCAGTACAGGACCAGGCAACACTCAGAGTTGGTCGATCATCTGGACGGCGCCTTTTGTTGAAGATCGTGAAGATGCACCGTATGTCAAGCATCCCCATCATATCCCTATTACATTCCCATTAAATCCTTGAAAAAAAACGGTATATTCCCAACAATCACCCCTTATGCGTCAAAAATCTCACGAAAATCACCATGTGAGTTGTTTCAATCCAGTACAAGTTCCAATATCCCCATTATCTCCCATCATATCCTTCAAAAATCACCATTCTTAACCTCAAACATGATTCAAATAACATCAAAACCCATGATTTTCCCATGAAAATCATCATGTTTCGCTAAATATCCTGAAATATCATTAAATCATCTTAAATCACCTAAAACACGTCCCCATGAAACCCATGAAAATGCCCATATTTTTACCTCACCCTGTAGCTCTCAAGGATGACGTGTTTCTTCTCCGTCATCGTCTGGTTTGCCGGAGAGGTGGGCGCCATGGCCTTTGGACGCGTGGCGAGCACCGTCTACATCCTGGTGGGGGTCGGTGGCTCGCTAGGAAAACAACGGGGTTTTGGGGGGGGACGAGATCCTGCAGCACCAGTTGATAGGTCCGGTGGTTTACACATCCCATGATTTTGTTGGGGGTTATCCTATGATTTTTAGGGTTTCAACCATGATTTATAGGATCATAACTCCAATAACTTTGGTTTATAGGTGATATATCGAACTAGTTGGGTTTATAAACTAATTTATAGGGTTTCAACCATCCTTTTGATGGTTTATCGGATTTTGCAACCATCAAATCAGTATCATTGTTGTTGGTCAAATCCCGTTAAATCAGCATTTGCTTTGCTTAAATCCATTTAAATCGCATAAGAACCCTCATTTGTTGTTGCAAAGTCCCATTAAATCACCATACAATCCATACAGATAAACCATATCATCATAAACCCTCTTAGCTCCAGATATACCTACCATAAAATGCCACCCAAAAGTTACTATGGATGGTTGCGAAGTCCTGCACCAGTTGATAGATGGTAAAACATCCCATTATTTACAGGGTTTCAACCATCCTTGTGGTGCAGGATTTCGCAACCACCCACCGGCAAAATGGGGATTTGGGCAACTGAAAAGGAGTCGAAGGTTTCCATTTCATCCTTTGGATTCTCCACCGAACATAGAGATCCGTGTGTGACGAGAGGCTTAAAACAACACCCCAACACTGTTAACCTTTGACCCAAGGTAGTTCCTTCATTTTTGATCCATGGCAATTGCCTGCTCCTAGAGGCTTCTGATACGCAGCTTTAGACTCACATCGTCCCTTGCCGTTTGAGACGCTTGGTTTCTCTGGTTGAATCCCCATTGGTATCCAGAATTTCCCATGGTATATTCCCATATGATCAGCATGTTTTCCTATCCGGAACTGGTCACCAGCCATTTCACCAAGGTTTACTTCGACCCGCACAGGCCCAAGGGGTTTCGGGATGGTGGGTTTCAACGCTGTTTCAACGTGATACGGGGCCCCAGCAGATCATCCCATTTGAATCCCTCTCTGGCTGCGTGTCGATGTTTTCCAGGCTAATGGTCATGGTATTTGCCTGCATATCTCATTTGCTTTTCTACATATGTATACATATATACATATACATGTATGTGTATATATATATAGTTAGATAGATAGATAGATAGACAGATAGATAGATACATACATACATACATACATGTATATTTAAATATATGTATGCATTGCAATGCAATGCAATGCAATGCAACGCAACGCAACGCAATGCAATGCAATGCAATGCAACGCAATGTAATGTAATGTACTGTAATGTATGTATATATAGATATATATATATATTCATACATATCCAAATTTCACCCAAACCCCGTGCCGTGTTCCAATTTTCAATCTAAAGGACTGACCAGGACCGCCGTTTTTGCATCTCCGTTCTGATGGCTTGCGAACAGCTGGATCATCCCCACAAAAACTGATAAAGGATCAGTTGGATTCGCATAGATGTCCTTTTTCTACTGGTTGGTAAAGTGATGATAAATGGTAAATAAATGGTAAATAAATGGTAAATCTTGGTTAATAAATGGAAAAAAAAGCAGTGGTAAGTGATAGGTACCAGACCGGGCTTTCCCAATCTTTCCCACAAGGACATTGTTCCCTCTCTATGGAGGTTTCCTGAAATGTACCCCTTTATCGCTGGATGGTTTATAATGGAAAATGCCCTTAAAATGGATGATTTGGGGGTAGCCCTATGACCTGGGAAACCTCCCTATGTTGTTTCTTTCAATCCGAATTCACAGTGAAACCCCATTCAACCTGGACTCAAGAAGACTGCTTCAAATGTATTCATTTTTCGTCAGAAGAACTATGCGAAAAAAAAACGCTTTTTTATCCCAAGGTACTTCGACTTGTCATATGATCATTACTTACTTTGTTGATGAAAACAGAACAAAAAAATAACAAATATAGATAATGATACATATATTTATAACATAGATACCATCAATATTTTTTGTGATATCATGAAAATGTGTTCGAAAAAAAACATCCCACTTGTTGCTGGTCCCAGGCCTACATCAACTGCTGCTTCTGCGCGGGTCCCATGACCTTCGCCTTACCGGCCGTGGCGGGTCTCAAGAGTCGCCTCGTTGGGGAAGAGGAGCAGGGCCGCAGCTCGGCGCCATCCGGTGAAGGCTACCCTCCTGGTAATGGCTGTTACAGTTTGCGACATAGAAGCCATGGCCCAGTCGAAATAGTTGATAAAAACCCATTCAACATGATGATTTTCCATAGTTTTCTGTATGTTTACCAGAGTATTTCATGTGGATTCGCCATGACTTACCGATTTTATGATGTGGTTCTTTGGTGTGTACTTCTTGGAAACCAAGAAATTTGGGCGTTGAATCAACAAAAAATGGAGATGCATAGTTGACAACAGTTGCTTCGAAGTGCGCGCTAAGTTGGTTTCGTGGTTGAAGCCACCAAGCATGCATGTTCTTTCAATGACTATCAAACGGATAAGGTATGACAAGCTGGAGAATCACCCATTCTGGTATATGATTTCATGTGTGTTTACCAAGTCCATGAGCATTCAGAGCATTTGTATCTGTTGACAAACCACACGGCACAAAACAGATGTGTTTATGCAGGTCATCTCCCGGTCTTTTCAGAGACAATCTTTCTACTCGGTAAGTTCAGCTATGGAAAATCACCACTTCTAATAGGTAACTGGTTGGTGGTTTCAAACAGGACTTTGATTTTCCATAATCGAAGGAAGTTTAGAAGTTGATTTTCCCTTAAACCAATCCATTGGTGGTTTCAAACATGAATTTCATTTTCCATTTCATATATGGGATGTCATCCTTCCCATTGACGAAGCCCATCATTTTTCAAGATGGTGAAATTGCACCATGAACCAGGTAAGTTATCTATTTCTATGGGCCATCTACACCATAGCTCCAATTACCAGAGACTATTTGTCGCTTAGCAGAGGTAACTGATCTCCGCATGGCCTCCCAAGGGGACGATTGGTTGAGATTACGAATATTGGGAGTTAACCAAATGATCAACCAGATGATCAGATATTGGTTGCTTTGGGATGAGTTAAAACCACCAGATGATCAGATGGGCATTTTGAGCAGGGCTGTTTGAGCAAACCAAGAAATTGCCAGAATTTGCAGGGAATCCAGCAGACTGGGTCAATATATCAGCGCTATGACCAACGCCGTGTGCATTGAAACAATGGCTACTTTGATTCGGCATGATTCGGCATGATCCACTTTGCCCGTGTGAAGGACACAAGTGTTGTGCAATATCCATTGGACCACAGAAACTGATGTTGCAACGGGGTGATGCTTACGTTTGTTTGATCGCCTATTTAATTCCAGAAAATATTGCAGACAATTCGAATTTTGGGATGTATTGGGTTTGTCACCTAACCAGGGCTGGTGGTACATAAATGATCGTCGGTGGCTGCCAGGTATGCAAGCAGCCATTAGCACCGTTTCTGGGCGAAAGTTCGAGGGAATTTTGGACCCAAGACACGGTTTCGATTACAATGTGGTGCCCCATGAGTTACTGTAACAGACCGAAATGGTGTGTAAAGCCAACCACTTGATGGGGATATAATGGGAATACAGTGGTGTTTAGGCGATTTGGTAGGAATTCAGAAGAAATGGTATTAAGTCTATGCGTATACTATATATATATATATAAATGTGTGTATACCAGTATATCTGACGTTTCCCATTTTATCCAATGTCAAAATGAAACCAGACCGGCGATATGATTTCGAATCCATACAACAGTTTCCATTGGAAAAAGGTAGCCAACCATGTATCCCATCGATCTTATTATCGTATACCAAATAAATCGATTCCCTCAAAAAAGACAACTAAATGTGTGATGTTTGTTCTACACTTGTTCATGGTGAACACCCTTAATTATCCAATTTTTAGTGCGCTGTATATCCCTGTGATATCCCAAAAAATTCGCACTAAAACAACAATGTGTGCTAGTGAAATCCCAATGAACCCCACTAAATCGCAATGAAACCCTATGAAATCACACGTCTTTGTTTCCACCCCATGTTTTCACGGCACTCACCCCATGTTTCACCACCGCAGGTTTTCATGGTGGCTGGATCTCTTGGCTCCTTGCTGGGTGGTGTCATGTTCGAAAAGCTGGGCAACGTGCCGTGGCGAATGTTCCAACGAACTCGAAGAGGGACGATGTGTGGCTTCGGCGATCTTTCTGGATAGATTGTTTCATGTTTGTTATGGTTAATCATATGGATGTATAACATCCACATGGCGAAACATGACATGCATGACCTTTATTTATATAACATGGATATAATGTGTGTTTAATAGGGATGTTATGATTCAGCCAACACAGTGGTGATTTCATGGGGATAAAGGGCATATAACAAATGCTTGTCGCTGGCGTAGCCTTTCAACTCCTCCATCGAAGGCGCAAAGAAACGCCCCGCCCTTGTCATAGCGAAGGACTCGTTCGTCTTCGCTTTGCCGTGTCCGTGTCAGCTGTGTACCCAGGTGACCGGAGAAGCCATTGGTAGTGCAAGCGCAGTTCCTTCCCGGGGTCACGGCGCAAGAGTTGAGGCATATGCAGCCACAGTGTGGAAAGGACATTTCTGCGTCGATGTGACAGTAAACCTTCGAAGCCAATGAGCAGAGCATAAGCATGCTCCAGCAGGAGGCTGATGCATGAATGCCAACACCACGATGCACCGTGAGTTAAACCCATATGTAATAGGGTTGCTCCAACAAATCGTAGGTAATCTATGGCAGGCTGAATAATGGTGAATTTCACCTCTATATTTACCCAACAAAAAACCCCCCATAGATATATATATATATATCTGGATTGGGAGAGACAATATGAAACCCCACGAGTTTATTGGTGATCATGATAATCTCACAGAAATAATATCACCAGTGGATTCAGTAGATCACCATGTTGCTTCGTTAAATCCCATGAAATCCACCAGAAAACACCCCATTCACATGATGCCTTGCCTATTCCCACCATGTTCCCATCATATTCCCATGAGTTGTTGGTTAAATCATGATTAACTCCCCATTAAATCACCATGTTGCCTCGTTAAATACCATTAAATCAACCTTAAACCTGATCAAATCCCCATCAAATCACCACAAAATCCCTAGAGATTCACAGAACATCACCCATCTCCAGGTGTCCCAGGATGGTCACTTTCACGTGGATCAGTTGGCCCATGCCTTGGTCGTGCCTCGGCCTTGCTACGCTGAATGGCATGGAAAAATCATGGCGTTGCCACAGGATGGTGCCGTCGATAGCGTGAAGAGAAATGCCTGGCCCAAAAGTGGCTGAATTCTATGGTTTATGCTAGTTATAACGAACTAGTATTGTAGAATTTCGTACTATGTCACACTCTGGCTGGTGGTTTCAATGGATTGGTTTAAGAGAAAATTTACAGGAAAACCCCATATTTAATTGGAAAATCTATGGTTTCCTGTAGATTTTCCCTTAAACCAATCCATTGATGGTTTCAAACATGAATTTTATTTTCCATTTCATATATGGGATGTCATCCTTCCCACTGACGAACTCATATTTTTCAAGATGGTTTTTGCACCACCAACCAGCACTGGTCACACGTTTACGGATGAGTTGGGGGTACCCCCATGGATTGGAAACCCCGATGGGGGGATTTTACCAGCAAACTGGTGATGTGTAGCACGAAAAGAATGTGAAAAACTATGAAAAACAAGCTTCGGTGGTATCCCCAACAGCCGCAACGTTTTATGCTGGGTATCCGTGAATCTAATGGCCGCAAATCCTGTTGAACCTGACCTGGCTCTGCACCAAAGCCTCCCGGAACCTTCTCCGGAACCTTCGGAACCTTTTCCGGAACCTCGTTGAACCTGATCCGGCGCCTCCAGTGCACACCGGAGCTTTTCTGGGCTGAAGACCCCATTAGCTTACGCTGCCGGGGAAAAATGCCAGCAAACACTGGCGATGTTGCCATGAAACATGTGAAGTTTAGCGGCAACCTAAGCGTCTTGTATGATTTTGCAAAATGGTATTTGAACAGATCAAAACTTGGAGTTTCTCTTGGGACTTCGCCAAGACATTTTTGTCCTTTCCAAAGCATCAAGCTGCGGGTTTATTGGGGCCCCCGGTCGATAGCAAAGTTGGTTTAGTTCACGATAATAGCTAGGCTTTATCAAGGATATAGTTACGTGGGGTTATAAACCAACTAAAAACTGTAGGTCCCCACTAGGTAGCTTTTGATGCGTTCAACTTCAGTTTCAAAAAAGTATCATTGTAGAAGTCGCTTCTCCCTTGTACCCAATGTTAGTAGATGTTAGTAGTCGGGGTTTATTTTCCTGTACTGTCCACAGAATGAAATGTTCGACGACATGATTACAGCCATTGGAATCTTTTTGAAAAGCCGCACCCGTGGCACGCAATGATTGTCATTAAAATCCAGGATTCAACCTATACTCCAGTTGTACTTATTGGCTGATCACCAGATTCAAAGCCAAATTTCCAATGATGAAGTTATCACCAAGTAGGGGCTTGGACGACTATTTCCAGAAAGACCTCGCTGTGGGTCACCACGTGTATCCCTGTCAATCGTCCAAATCTAGGGCTACATCCCAATGAAACCCTATAGATTTCCATCAAGTCCAGTGAATTTGCATCTAAAACGAATCCTTAGTTTGAGGATCACTTCACTTAATACCTGGCTTTTACTAGATCATAACCCCTACGAGTGAGCCATTTCGCCAAAACAACACTATGACCCAACGGTGAAAACATCATCCATGGCCTGAGGCCGTGAATTTGCTGGGCGCCTTCTTCTGCGCCATCTTCTTCTACGACCTTTTCCAGCGGACCAAGCATTTCATCGCCGCACCAGACGCCAGGTGGGACATCCCGGCTGGGGCCTAGCAACGCAAAGCGCTTTTGAGGATACTTTTGAATGGGAAAAGCATCGGAAAATGATTGTGATGGCCGGTTCTGAGCAGCTTTAGGATTGGGCAATATTGAGGTTTGCTGGAAGAAACATGAAAAATTAGTTCCACCACCAAGCATTTCTCCTTGGGACCACAGAAGTATAGCCATCGCAGTGTGGAAGGTTTGGGTTCCTTTGTGTTCGGTTGAGTGATCGGCCAAGGCTTGAGTTTGCTTCACTCTGAAGCGGTTAACCGGTTAACCCATCAAATTCTGCAGCGGTTCTATTTCCGCTTCATGAAATACCCTCTGGTAAACTAACATAGCTACGGAAAATCACCATTTTCAATGGGTAAATCAACTATTTCTATGGCCATCTTCCAGTTCGCTACGTAACTTAAATGACCAGAGGGTACCCCATTTTCCGACCGATTCCGGTCAACTCGCCTGTCAGCCAACATGGCTGGGCCGAAAGCGCCCACATGTTTGATGAGAAAATTTCTTGGGAATGGATGATACATGTTGATTTGTCTACTTCGAAGCTAGATTTGCCAGAAGATCGTTCTGTCGATGTTCCTATTTCCATACAAAGCAGGCCACTAGATAGGCAAGTTGGTTTGTTTCATCTAGCTGCTATGATAATCCATAAGCCCCAGATAGCCTAGTTCCAAGAATGTCAAAGAAAGATCATGTTTTGCCATCATTAAACCATGGTTAGACAATGCTAAACAATCAGCAAACCATAATTAACCATTATTAGTAAACCATCATTGAACAATTTGAAGAATCGTAGATTGGGTCACCCCCAGTTATAAGTTGGGTTTTAAAACCATTTTACTATAGATATATCGATATACCCATCATAAAGAATCCTCAGTTTTCCTAGTTATGAAACGTGGCAATTGAAAATCCCCTATTTAGTTCGATGTTTTTTCCATCTACACCGCCATTTAGCTCTCCGATTTTCCAGTTAGCCATGTGGAGGGTAAATTCCATGAAATCACCATTTTGCTCACTAATTTAGCCAACTAAGCTACATGTTCCCAGCATAGATGTCCTTTTCCCATTGGTTGGTTGATTAATAGAGGGGTTTGAACAACCTCCTTTAACAACAGCTTTGTTTGATAGATGGGATTTTCCCCAGCTCCCGGCCCCTCTACCTATTTTTACCAAACGGAAATGATTGATTCCCAAATCACTATGGAAAATCACCACTTTTAATGGGCAAATCCACTATAAATGGCCACTAAGTCACCATGTTCTTTAACGAACGTTGAACGCTCACAACACCACCTCCCCATCTCCCGCCAGGTGTTTGTCCGATGACGTCTCTGAGGTCTCGGCCTACGGCAGCCTCTGATGGCGAAAAAGATGCGGCCCGCTGCGGCCGCCATGCGACGGTGGAAGGGGGTGCAGGATGCGGGGTTTCAGCAAGAAAAATAATGATTGAATGGGACTTCACCAAGAAGAATTGTAATGTCATGGATACAATTATGGGATTTTGAACCACATATGTTGGGATAGACCCCTACAATTACGTGGTGTGCGTTTTACCACTGATTTCTTTGGTTTTGACCCAACTTTTTCGCTTAATATGGACCATATCGCCTCATCGAGGAACGAACAACGATCATCCCAGGGCACGGATGGTTAGCCACTGCTCGGAGAGTAGAAGTAGAAGTGAATTGTTTTTTAAACGGGATTGTGATGATAAAACCATCATTGCCGGCTACATCACCATTGAATACTGGTTGGTGCTTTGGAACATGAATGGATTACTTTTCCATCATATTGGGAATGTCAGAATCCCAACTGACTCATATTTTTCAGAGGGGTAGGGCTCAATCACCAACCAGAAATTCTGAAATTATGTTGCCATGGTGAAATTGGGTCTGCTGCCGAAAATTGGATTTGTTGGGTAAGATTCACAGATTCACCAGGATGCAGATGATATGGTTCATATGTATTCATATGTCCTAACCAGCAAGGCATTTCTGGTGTAAGATTGGCGCTGAAAACAAAAAACCTGTCGTGGATAGCGCCTCCAAGATGCACTCCTGGGGGTGAAACCACCAAGCGGGTGATATCATGTGGGTACGAACACAGTGATGCCTCCAAGTCGAGATTTACAGACTGAAAATTGGAAAATGAGCATCGGAAGAGGAGTGATTCAGGAATCCAGCTAAGATATTGCTTATTCACATCAATTGAATATAATTGAATATTACCATTTACCAATTGATATCCAGCTTCAAAATATATAGGCCGGGCCCGGGGAAGATCAGAACTTTCCTAACTTGAACCCCTTGAGGTCGGCTCACACTTTACGAAAGGCCGCGCTTTTCGTGAGGAAACATGGGGCCGGATGTTTTCACCGTTTCACCTGCAAGAATGGGAAATGAACCACAGAGTTGTTCAAAACATTGATGTTTTTTCCAGTGAACAGGAGAAAACATATTTAAAAAAACATGAAAAAGACATGAGATGCATCCAGAAAACCTGGGATGAAGAGTTCTTTGAGTCCACCGTGAGTCCTTTTTTTCATGTTTGCGATCCTCCAGTGCATCCATATGGTGACTAGCGAGCCGGCCCGTGAAAAATCAGCCACAATGGCCGAAGGGGTGTCGGTCAAAAACACTGGGCCCCAACATTGGTTTTTCCAAAAAATGGGGGTTGGGAACGGTTGGGGTCTTCAATGTTTGACTTAAAAAATTGCGAATCTGAGGCCGAAAATGATGACCATTTTGTTGGTCTCAGGTTTGACCTTGGGAATGTCATCAGCTTGGCAACTGATCAGTCTGTAGTTTTTACCCTCTGGTAAACAAACATAACTATGGAAAATAACCAGGTTTAATAGGTAAATCAACTATAAAGGGCCGTGTTCAATAGCTATGTTCAATTACCAGAGGGTACCAAGCCTTCATACTTCCGAGTCTTTTGTATCGGAAACAAATTTGAAAAGAATCCTAGAAAGTAATTGTAAATGCGCAACCTCTGGAGTATGAAACCCTATTTGGGTTTATCCGAAAATGGGGTCTACTCCCAAATGGCCAGATGTTAATTGGTGTTTTTCAATAAACCATTGGAATTGGGGTATATGTTGAGACAAATCCATATGGATGGGAAAGTGGAGAATTCAACGTTTCTGAAGGTAGACTTCGAAGTCTCATTTCTCCACAGGGGCCACCTATGAAAACATTGGATTCAACCCCAAAAAGGGGTCCCCAGCAGCGATCCGGCAGCATTTTTCGCAGCTCACCCCACCGGCACCGAAAAACGAATCGCGCACCGGTGCGCGCTGCCATGGCGACCTATGCCATCGATGGAGGAGCCGAGATCGCAGCACCTGGGCGATGATGGTGGTGATGGCCTCATTAGGCGGTTTCACCCAAAATGGCCATTGAACGGGCCAATTCATGGGGATTGAATGCTGGTTTCATGGGGTTTTAAGCAAGATCAAGTGATCATTTCATGAAAATGGCGGTTTCACCAAGAGAAAATGGGTAAACCGACCACTTTCTGGGGAGACAATCATGGGTAAACCAACCATTTTCTGGAGATACAATGAGGATGTGACGGGGGATATGTTGGAGATATGTTTTTTTCTGATGGGTAACCTTGGATTATTGCATGGTGAGGTGAGCCATGCCCTGGTGATTTGTTTCATCAAAAGCTGCGGTTGAACCATTGCTGCTTGGTGCTTTGGAACCATAAGAGGTTATAAGTACCATAAACCATAGTTATAGTTATATATATATACCTGGTTGGTGGTTTGGAACATGTTATATTGTTTCATATACTGTATTGGGAATGTCATCATCCCAACTGACGAACTCAACCAGATTGAATTGCCCAATGACGCACCACCGAAATCGCAGCGCTACCCGGTAGTGGCCCACGGCGCCTTGATCAGGATTAAATCACGTCACCATCCCAACCAGTGGAAAGGGCACAAACCAAATTGTTATGGAAACCTTTGTGTTCTCCCTAACTGGTGGTTCCAAACTTGTGGTTGAAATCTCTTTTCCCGCCTGTTTAGGGATGGCAATCGCAACTGTCCCATTCGTTAAGTTAGAAATATCACCCAGATTTGAGGATTAAAATCACCAAGTCCATTGAGTTTCATGAGTTTCCCAGGTACATCCGAGTGGAGGCGTTGGCAAACAGCCATTGAGTCTCAACTTTCAATGTCGCCATGTGCGGCGGATGTTGAGCATCAACAGTGGAGGCCGGGGTCTGAAGCAAGGTGTGGGGGCAGTCGGAAAGGCCATGGTAAATCTGAATCAAAGCATAGGCCATCATTGGTCTCTAAAAATCAAGAAAGAAATGTTACTTGTTCAGGGCTCAAGCTCGGTTCGGATTTCCACAACATGTGAAGACATGCCCTCCAAGAACCCAACTTGAAAATCACCCTGCCAGGTTCCATTTTCCGAAGGCTGATTTGCCATGCATCATTTGTGGAGTCCCCTCACGATGGAATTCAATCAGTGGAAAGCCCCAAGCTTTCAGGGTTGCAGTTCCAATGAATTTGGGGTAAATGGTCACAATTCTAGGTGCCAGGTATCCGAACCCTTGCACCTTGCACTTATCCAATGGTAGTTCTGTTTCTTAAACCAACCTGCCTAATTTCTTGCTGAAATCCCCATTGAATCACCATGATTTCTTGGTTAAACCCCAATCAAAGCACCGCGGTCGCTTGTGAAATCACCATTTTGCTAAAGTCAGATATTTTCCATGATATGATTCCCCGTGTATGTCCATTAAACCATGACATTAGCATTCACGTCCATTAAAGTCATCAGTTTTCTCCGTAAATCACCATTAAATCACCATTTGCCATTTTGGTGAATAAAATCCCCATGAAATCCCATTTTCCTTGTAAAAACCACCATTTTTCATGGTTAAATCGCAATTTTCCTGGTTAAAACCACCATGTTTCATGGTTAAATCACAATTTTTCCTGCTTTTTCCTGCTTAAATCTCCATTTTCATGGTTAAAACATAATTTTCCATTGTTAAATCACCATGTTCCCACGGATTTCTGTCCACTTGTTGAGCCATCCAGGCTTCGCCGGTCGCTTGCACTGGGCCGTGCTCGGCTCCGATGGCGCCTGGCGGGCGCCAACGATGCAGCCCGACGGGTCGCAGGACGTGAGTCGAGAACTGGTTCTGGGTGGAAAAATGCTGGTTTCACTGGAATTTAACAGGTAAAATGACGGATTTAACATGATGGTAGGTACCTCCCATTTAGGTTCCTGAAATGGGCATTGATTTAAGGGTAAAAGGAGTGTGTAGCAATATAGATACAATGTGGCCCCCCCAGTGATGTTAGTTGGCTTATAAGCCCCAGTAACTATAGTTATTTGCGTACCATACACCATAGTGAAATTGGAGTTATGTTCACCAACTTAGCTATCTTGGGGGCCTCACATTGCAGGTAAAATCATGGATTTAACATGATTTAACCCATTTTTCCCGAGAGCGTCTGAGCGCAGGGTTCTTCCAATAGTGGGGGTCTGTATCTCATCTGCTCATCTTCACATCTGCTCATCTTCACATCTGCTCATCTTCACACCTGCTCATCTTCACACCTGCTCATCTTCACACCTGCTCATCTTCACATCTGCTCATCTTCACATCTGCTCATCTTCACATCTGCTCATCTTCACATCTGCTCATCTTGCTCATCTTCACATCTGCTCATCTTCACATCTGCTCATCTTCACACCTGCTCATCTTCACATCTGCTCATCTTCACATCTGCTCATCTTCACATCTGCTCATCTTCACATCTGCCTTTTCTCTCTCCCTTTTCTCTCTCTCGCCTTCTTTATCTTTCTCTCTTTAGGCCGAGGGTGGTACCGGCGGCGAGTCACGAAACGTCAACCCTTTCGCACGAAATGAGGATCGATCGGCAAAAACTGAGGTAAAATTGCGATTTGACTTGTGCCGGAGCAACCCTTTCGCACGAAATGAGGGTCGATCGGCAAAAACTGAGGTAAAATTGCGATTTCGACTTGTGCCGGAGCAACCCTTTCGCACGAAATGAGGGTCGATCGGCAAAAACTGAGGTAAAATTGCGATTTTACTTGTCCCGGAGCAACCCTTTCGCACGAAATGAGGGTCGATCGGCAAAAACTGAGGTAAAATTGCGATTTTACTTGTCCCGGAGCAACCCTTTCGCACGAAATGAGGGTCGATCGGCCAAAACTGAGGTAAAATTGCGATTTTTCGTGTGCTGGAGCAACCCTTTCGCACGAAATGAGGGTCGATCGGCAAAAATTGAGGTAAATTGCGATTTTTCGTGTGCTGGAGCAACCTTTTCGCACGAAATGAGGGTCGATCGGCAAAAATTGAGGTAAAATTGCGATTTATCGTGTGCTGGAGTAATCCTTTCGCAGGAAAAGGGGTTTGTGTGTACGAGCGTTTCTGTGTAAAGATGTTTGTGTGTAAAAGTGATTGTATGTAAAATTGCATCTGTTTAAACGTGTTTGTGTGTAAAAGCTTCTGTGTGTAAAAATGTTTGTGTGTAAACGTGTTTGTGTGTCGGAATGTTTCGGTGGAAAGATGTTTGTGTGTAAAAGTGTTGGTGTGTACAAGTGCATCTGTGTAAAAGTGCTTGTGTGTAAAAGCTTTTGTGTGTAAAAGTGTATCTGTGTAAAAGGGTTTGTGTGTAAGAGTGTTTCTGTGTGAAGATGTTTGTGTGTAAAAGTGTTTGTGTGTAGAAGTGCATCTGTATAGAAGTGTCTGTGTGTAAAAGCTTTTGTGTGTAAAAGTGTCTGTGTGTAAAAGGGTTTGTTTGTTAAAGCGCTTCTGTGTAAAAGTTTCTGTGTGAAAAAGTGTCTATGTGTAAAAGCTTCTGTGTGTAAAAGCTTTTGTGTGTAAAAGTGTTTGCATGTAAACGCTTCTGTGTGTAAAAGCTCCAGTGTGTAAAAGGGTCTTTGTTAAAAGTGTCTGTGTGTCAAAGCGTCTGTGTGTAAGAGTGTCTGTGTGTAAAAGCGTCTGTGTAAAAGTGTCTGTGTGTAAAAGCTTCTGTCGGTAAAAGCTTCTGTGGGTAAAAGCTTTGTGTGTAAAAGCGTCTGTGTAAAAGCGTCTGTGTGTAAAAGTGTCTGTGTGTAAAACCGTCCGTGTGTACAAGCGTCAGTGTGTAAAAGGGTCTGTGTGTGAAAGTGTATGTCTGTAAAAGCTTCTGTGTGTGAAAGCTTTTGTGTGTAAAAGCTGCTGTGTGTAAAAGCTTCTGTGTGTAAAAGCCTTTGTGTGTAAAAGCGTCTGTGTGTAAAAGCGTCTGTGTGTAAAAGTGTTTGCGATGCAAACTATTGTCTTGTACTTGTGCTATATTGTCTTGTTACTAGTCTTCTCGACTGCCTATAACACATCTTTTATATAATGTTTTGTAATATGGTGTCTCCATACTAACAAGAGAAGACCCTGCTCCTCTACGCTCTCGGGCCATCCGTCGTCTAGTTTTAGTAAAAAAGACAGGGAAATGGCGATTGCATCATGGAAAATGTAACCCAAACGGTGACTTCATGAGGTTCAATGGTGATTTGATGTGAACTTAACCAAGAAAAATGGTGATGTAATGGAAGTTGGAAGTTGATGGTGATTTCATGGAAATTTACTGGAACTACCATTGTTGATTGGTTATACTACCAGTGGATTGGTTATGAAATGTGGATTTAGCCAGCAAGCCAGTTTGGAGTCTTATGGGCAGGGACATAGTTAGCGATAATGATGGTTGATAGGTTGTAGGGGGTTGTGAAGCTATCTGCTTCTTTGGGGATCACCGAATCCATAAGGGGATGCCGGCCCCCACCCATAATATCATGGGATGGGTATCTGAGTTGGTTTAGCCCAGGATGCATAAGCGCATTCCTGGTCTACCTAAAGGGATGGTACCATTGTTTTAACGTAATTTATCACGTTTTCTGGCAACTCCCCTTTTTTCACCAGGGCTTATCAATCGGCAGGTAGGCATGAACTGGTATTTCTTAACGGGATAGAATGAAATTTTCGATGGGATTCTTGGTGGCAGTATGATGGGATGTATAGCCAAGAAGATGATGAATTATGTGGGTCTGGTTGGTGGTTTGGAAAATTTGGATTATGTTTCCATTCAGTTGGGAACGTCATATTCCCAACTGACGAACTTCATCATTTTTCAGAGGGGTAGGTATACCACCAATTATTTGGGTGTGTTTGATCCCAATTTGTTGGCACTTCAATGTTCTGAAAAACCATCGTCGGGGATACCCGATCAACATCTATCAACCATAATGGGATTACAACAAGGATATGATGCAGATAGATTCATGTACATAAGTGCATATTTATGTATGACTATTGAATAAGATATATATATATATATGTGTGTGTGTATGTGTACCATCTGGTTATTTAACATGGCCATGGAAAATCACAAGTTTTAAGTTCGGTAAACCAACTATAAATGGGCCATTTTCCATGGCTATGTCAATGTCATAAACCATCCCCCAAGTCATCACCAAGTCAGACATGGTGGTTTATGGCTTTGTTTTACCCACATTACTAACAAAGAAAATAGATACATGCTACATTATCTACCGAGTCAGATTACATTGTCAGTTACCTACATTTGTTTTCTGACACATGTTTTGCCCCATATTATTGGAAAGTTTTATGATCATAGATCTTAGCAAAGCTGAGGTTATAGATCCTTTAGGGCCGTGGAACTTTGTTTTGTGGTTCTTATAGTTGGGTCTCCCCAAAGATGACAGTGGTAATACAAGAGATGTTTTCCCTGGTAAAATGAGCCAATATTTATATGATCTTGTATATAATACACTATAATCGAAGGAAGTTTAGAAGTCAAACTTCCGACAATATAACTTGGGGAGCACCACCTTGCATGTCTAGGTTAACCTTGGATGGGTAGAAACTAATCCTTTAGTCTGTGGTATCTGGCTGGGATTATCTACGTTCACCAGCTAAGAATTCAATTTTTTGCAGGGTATCTGGCTGATTGGCCATGATGTCTGGAATATGTTGCAACATTGACCCCCAACAAATGAGCCAGTGTATGGTAAAGATATAAAAAGGCACCATGCTTCGCATGGCATTCTGTCATGAAATGACCGTGCCGCGTGCGTTGTGCCTCTCAACTTTGGCTCCCCGGGAGCCATGAAGAAGCTACACCCAAAACATCCAGTCGTCATGGATGACCACTGGGGATCCCTCCATTTTTTCGAGTTTTCTTTGGATTTTCGCCATGAAAAATGCGCGATTTTTTTAAGAAACCTTGGTTTTACCCCGCGAAATCCCGTGTTTCATCATCCTGCTTCTACTGAAATCCCAATAATGTGGGTAAACCATGGTAAACCATCAATAAACCATTCCCCACATCACCATAAATAGGTGGTGTAAATCATTGCCAAATGGGTGGTTATGCTGATGATCACCTCCCCTTTTAGAAGAGGAAGATTAGAAGAGAGAAGATCAGAAGAGAAAGAGTAAGAAGACAGAAGATACAGATGCGCGAAAAGGTAGGAAAGTCGCGAAACACTGTGTTTTTTCCAATGATTTGTGGCTCCGGAGGGTCGAAAAGTAGGCTCGCTAAAGCGGCGGGTGCGGAGCCAGCTGGCCACAGGAGCGATGAAAAATTGCGCGCCGTTGTGGCGCGAAGCACATTTCGAAGTCAAAAGTGTTAAAAACTGGCGGTCTCGGACCACTTTTGGAAGTTGCGATGTCGAAAAAGTGCACGCCGTTGTGGTGCGAAGTACATTTCCAAGTCAAAATGTACAAAACACACCAGGTCCGGACCACTTTTGGAAGTTGCGATGTCGAAAAAGTGCACGCCGTTGTGGCGCGAAGCACATTTGGAAGTCAAAATGTTAAAAACACTAGGGGTTCGGAGCACTTTTGGAGGCTCAGAGGTCGAGTTTCGAAAAAGTGCACGCCGTTGTGGCGCGAAGCACATTCGAAGTCAAAATGTAACAAAGCACACCACGTTCGGACCACTTTGGAGGGTTCAGAGTCGAAAAAAGTGTAACGCTGTTGTGGCGCGAAGCCCCCCCCAACATTTCGAAGTCAAAATGTGCAAAACAAGGGTTTAGACATTTTTGGAGGTTCGCTGTTGAAAAAAAAGTGTACGGCAGTTGTGAGGGCGCGAGCACACTTCGAAGGTCACCACTACATTTACAGTAAGCTATCCTCCCAGTACACTCCACTACAATAAAATACAATTAGAAAACACCACACGAAATACACTGAATGAACTGCAACACAGATAGACAGGTAGACAGCTAGACAGATAGAGAGATGAAAGGGAGAGGGAGATAGACAGGTAGGTAGATAGATAGATAGATAGGTAATTAGATGAAAGAGAGAGAGAGAGAGGGGGGCCAGCTGGGTAGATGAGATAGATAGATAGATAGATGGCTAGACAGATAGACAGACAGAAAGACAGACAGATCGATAGACAGACAGACAGACAGATAGATAGATAGATCGATCGGTAGATACAGAGATCGATACATGGAGAGATAGATAGATACACGGAGAGATAGATTGATAGACAGGGAGATAGATAGAGAGAGAGAGATAGATAGATATATCGATAGATAGATAGATAGATCGACAGATAGAAAGACAGATAGATAGACACATAGATAGGTTGATAGATAGATAGACACATAGATAGATACATAGATAGATGGACAGACAGACAGATAGATAAATAGATAGACCGATAGGCAGACAGATAGATAAATAGTTACAGGGACAGCTAGAGAAATAGATGGCGAAACAGACAGATAGATACATGGACACATAGACAGATAGTTAGACACCAAGATAAATAGAGAAATAGATGGGTAGAGACATAGACAGATAGATAGACAGACAGATAGAGAGAGATATATATATATATGTATATATACCTTACAAATCCAAAACCAAAGTTTTTCTAGGTTTTGTTCAAATACCCAGGGTTTACACACAAAACCCGAGGCTT
This sequence comes from Cladocopium goreaui, assembly GCA_947184155.2. Lineage (NCBI taxonomy): Eukaryota > Dinophyceae > Suessiales > Symbiodiniaceae > Cladocopium > Cladocopium goreaui. The sequence goes on along the minus strand of CAMXCT020006830.1, from coordinate 77,627 downwards.
TCCAAAACCTGATAATTTTTGAAGTCTGATTGTTGTTTTGAATTCTATGCTGGAGCAAGTTCGCATGCTGATGCGTGTTTTTTCCTGGCAAAACTCACGGGTTAGTGCGGGTTGAGTACCGCATCCGTAATTATTGCATGCCGAAGAATTCGTTTGCAGGCCAGGGTGTGTGTCTTTTCTGACCGCACGATGGCGTATCAGCAGCCGTCCTTCATTGCATCCGATCGCACTGCCGCATCCGTAATTCATTGCATGCCGAAGAATTCGTTGCAGGCCAGCGTGTGTGTCTTTTCTGACCGCATGATGGATTCGGATGGATAGATAGATTGATAGATAGATAGACAGGTACACAGATAGACACCACTGCACTACATTACACCATCTTCCACTACACTTCACTACATTACACTACACTACCCTCCACTAGACTACAACTACAACTGCAAATACACAACTACACTCGACTACACTACACTGCACTCAATTACACTCAATTACACTACATTACATTACATTACACTCCACTACACTACACTACATTACACTGCATTACACTGCTCCCACTACACTTCACTACATTACACTACACTACACTCCACAACAGTACAACTACAACTACACAACTACATTTCACTACACTCCACTACACTCCACTACGCACCACTACACGACATTACACTACACTACATCCCACTACACTACAATACAACTACACAACTACACTACACTACACTCCACTGCACTAAATTACACTGCACTACACTACACTACACTCCACTACGCTGCATTACACTACACTACACTACCTTCCGCTACACTTCACTACATTACACTACAACTACAACTACAACTACATTCCGTTACCCTCCCCGACACCAATTTACACTACACTAAATTACACTACACTACATTACACTGCACTACACTACCTTCCACTACATTCCACTACACTACACTACAGTACACTACAGTACATTAGACTGAATGACACTGCACCCTAGATAGACAGGTAGACGGATAGACCGACAGACAAACAGATAGATAGATAGACAGATAGACAGGTAGACAGCTAGACAGATAGACAGATGAAAGAGAGAGAGAGAGATCGATAGATAGATAGATACATAGATAGATAGATAGATTGGTAGGCAGGTAGGTAGGTGCACCATAGATAGATAGGTAGACAGACAGACAGATAGATAGATAGATAGACAGGTAGACAGCTAGACAGCTAGACAGATAGACCGATGAAAGAGAGAAAGAGAGAGAGAGATAGATAGATAGATAGATAGACAGGTAGACAGGTAGACAGATAGACAGATGAAAGAGAGATAGATAGATAGATAGATAGATACATAGATAGATAGATAGATAGATTGGTAGGCAGGTAGGTAGGTGCACCATAGATAGATAGGTAGACAGACAGACAGACAGATAGATAGATAGACAGGTAGACAGCTAGACAGCTAGACAGATAGACCGATGAAAGAGAGAGAGAGAGAGAGATAGATAGATAGATAGATAGACAGGTAGACAGCTAGACAGATAGACAGATGAAAGAGAGATAGATAGATAGATAGATAGTTAGATAGATAGATAGATAGGGTAATTGAATGAAAGAAAGAGAGAGATAGATAGATAGATCGATAGATAGATAGATACATAGAAAATAGATAGGTAGGTAGGTAGATAGTCAGAGAAAGAGAGCGAAAGAAAGGAGACCTCAAGCACCTTTCGGTCCATCAGTGGCTTCGCTCTGACATCCCTGATTCACAACAACCAACCTCTCCTATAGGTTTCCTATTTTTGAAACTTCCGCCACCGCCTTGTGCGGTACTACTGGTACCATATCTTTCCATAGCTTGGTAATCATTTTCCATAGCTATCTTGGATATACCATATCTTTCCATAGCTTGGTAAAATGATTTTACCATCTCCGGTAATATAAGATAGCTATGGAAAACAGCAACGTTATAGATGATTTACCTATCAGCAATGACCATTGTCCATAGCGATGTGAAATTACCAGATATATCGCAATATACCGCCGCTTGCGATCGTCAAGTGGGGATTTGAATATAGTTTCACCAGAAACTGAGTTGCATTTGCTCAGCTTGTATCTAAGAGTTGGTTCCTCCGCTTCATAGCTAAATTGCTCCATGACTAGGCCAATTAGTTGGGTTTATTGTAGGCATTTCTCCACGAACTGGGTATCTCTTGAAAGACTGGGTTTTTACAAGTCAGCTGGTGAGTTTTGGTAAAAAGTCCCTTGGTACCCTACATACTGTGGTTGTGAAACCCTGCAGAGGAACTATGAAAGGTACCTACGAAACACTGGGACCATAATGGGATTCAAATGGGAAAAACCATCAACTGCAGGATTTCGCTGGCCCATCCCCTTTTTTGGCCCTTCATGAAGTTTCGCAGCCACTCTTCCAGTTCAACCTGAGGATTTCACAAGAAATGTGGACTTTGTGCAGTCAAAAATGTTGGTATCATTTAGGTAACTTTTTTCGGAAGTCACCTTCAAACATGTCGATGTCATGGTTGGAAATGAAAGCTTAAAATCACAAGAGATAGTCATCGCAAGGGCTCTTGGCGGCTTGATTCCATGACTTGCCCAGCTTGGACTGTGGCACATGTGGCTCAAAATGTTGCCTCAAGGAGACATTTTGAGAGTATTGTGAGTAGAAGTTTGGTTTTGCGCTTCTTCCAATGCTTCAAGTAACTGTATCGTTCCCGAGTGCTTCTGGTGAAATTCTGCAACTCCCTAAACACTCCAAAGTGGGGGACTTGAAGATTCTGGCCCAGAAAACTTTCGGAAAGGGCTTACTGAAACTCATCACCGAGGACGGGCGTTTGCTGACCAACCCTCAGGATTCTTTGCAAGCTGCGGGAGTGAAAGACGCAGCGCACCTCACTGCTGTGGTGCAGCAAGTACAACTAGCTGCATCTTGCAACGCATTTGCTGCATGGTGCCGCGGAGGTAGCAGGATACTTACCTGGGGCGACCAAATCTTTGGTGGTGACTGCTCGGCAGTTCAAGAACGCCTTCAGAATGTGCAGCGAGTTCAAGGCATATATGATGTATTTGTGGCCATCTTGGCCGATGGATCTGTGGCCACCTGGGGCCGTCCAGACTGCTCCGCAGTTCAAGATCAGCTCAGGGATGTGCAGGAAATTCAGGCGACAGAAGAGGCTTTTGCGGCAATCTTGGCCGATGGATCTGTCGTTGCCTGGGGCGATCCAGAGTGTGGTGGTGACTGCACATCAGTCCAAGATCAGCTGGTGAACGTGCAGCAGATTCAGTCCACAGGTTGTGCATTTGCCGCGATCTTGACCGATGGATCTGTCGTTACCTGGGGCGATCCAGAGTGTGGCGGTGACTGCACGCCAGTCCAAGATCAGCTGGTGAACGTGCAGCAGATTCAGTCCACAGGTTGTGCATTTGCCGCGATCTTGACCGATGGATCTGTCGTTACCTGGGGCGATCCAGAGTGGGGTGGTGACTGCACGTCAGTCCAAGATCAGCTGGTGAACGTGCAGCAGATTCAGTCCACAGGTTGTGCATTTGCCGCGATCTTGGCCGATGGATCCGTCATTACCTGGGGTGATCCAGACCAAGGTGGTCAATGCTTTGCAGTTCAGGATCAGCTCAAGAATGTGCAACAGATTCAAGCCACGGATTCGGCATTTGCTGCGATCTTGGCCGATGGGTCTGTGGTTGCTTGGGGCAATCCAGGCTGCGGTGGTGACTGTTCCACAATTCAAGATCAGCTGAGGAATGTGCGGCAACTTCAGTCCACAAGAGGTGGCGCATTTGCTGCCATTTTGGAGGATAGATCTGTGGTTACCTGGGGCCTTCCAGACTGGGGTGGCGACTGCTCTGCAGTTCAAGATCAGCTCAGGAATGCGCAGCAAATTCAGTCCACAGAAGGTGCATTTGCCGCGATCTTGGCCGATGGATCACTGGTTGCATGGGGTCTTCCAAACTTTGGTGGTGACTGCTCCGCAGTTCAAGACCAGTTTCACTATTTATAGATATCGTTGACCCAATAATACGCAACAACTCGGTCTAAATCCATCGACATGAATCCAGATTCAAAAAAATGTTTGCAGATTGTTTTTTCTACACAATATGAAAGACATGTGACGTGTAGAACAAAGCAGCGGGGAAGGAGCACCGATGAAGAAATCGGCTGTTACGATTGTCTCCATGCGAGATTCGTCGTGGAAGGAGTTAACACAATCTTGTCAACGAAAATGGTGCGGGTTTAGTCATCTGTACACAGCATGTTTTGGGACCAATCTAAGTGTTTTGTGGGTTTCGAAGTAACACCAAGACATTCAAAGTACCCAAAAAACTGATGAAAGTATCAAAGTTATGGTGTAAAATGGTTTTTGTCGATGGCGCTTTTAGGTACCCCGGTTTTTTCCTTGGGTTTGGCACATTGGTTCGCCGGGCACGTCAAAGCAAACTCGGTCAGTGGTTTCAAGACTAGTTGCCGCTGCGGTGGGGGGTGGGGGCATCTAATATATCCCACAACATGAGACGCAGTACATCCCTGCTTCCCGATCGTGCCCCGAGATCATGTTTGGCTCAACCCCATGATACAGCATTTCGTAGTTAAAACACTTCATCATATTGATAACTGTGTTGGTCAAATCCCATCTGCATCACCTTTTTTGTGGTCTCAAAAGGATAAAGCAGCTATCTTTTCTGCTTTGATCCCAATTTAAATCACTCTAAATTCACCATGCTCGTTATTCCACTATATCCCCCTCATTGTTTTCGTGTTAAGTTCCATGAAATCACTACAAAATCTCATTGAACCACCACTCAAGTCCATCACATCACCATTTCAACTGTTGACATCCAAGACTTATCAATTTAAATCACCATAAAAACATGCAAAAATCACCATTCATCCCCATGTTTGATCATCTCAAATCGCCATTTCTCGCTCGCATTGTCCGAGCCGTTCGGGCCAGGACTGCGACGGCACCGCCTCCAGCGCCCACCTCAACGGGGACGGCAACGTGACCATGACCTTCCGCGGCGGCGAGGTGAAAAAGTGAGGTTGAAAACTGCGATATACTGGGATTATACCTATAGCAGATAGATAGTATACCTATAATACTGGATTATTTACTGGGATAAGAAAAATCACTAGACGACGGATGGCCCGAGAGCGTAGAGGAGCAGGGTCTTCTCTTGTTAGTATGGAGATGCAATTTTAGAAACGGTATATGAAAGCTGTGTTATAGGCAGTCGAGAAGAGGAGTATCAAGACAAAATAGTGAGAAGTGCAAGACAATAGTTTGCATCGCAAACACTTTTACACACAGACGCTTTTACACTGACGCTTTTACACACAAAGCTTTTACCCACAGAAGCTTTTACACACAGAAGCTTTTACATACAGAAGCTTTTACACACAGAAGCTTTTACATACGAACACTTTTACACACAGACGCTTTTTACACACAGACACTTTTTACACACAGACGCTTTGACACACAGACACTTTTTACACACAGACGCTTTGACACACAAACACATTTACACACAGACGCTTTTACACACAGACGCTTTTTACAAACAGACGCTTTTTACACACAGACGCTTTTACACACAGAGACTTTTACACACAGAGACGCTTTTACACACAGAAGCTTTTACACACAGACGCTTTTACACACAGACGCTTTTTACACACAGACGCTTTTTACACACAGACGCTTTTACACACAGACGCTTTTTACACACAGACGCTTTTTACACACAGACGCTTTTACACACAGAGACTTTTACACACAGAGACACTTTTACACACAGAAGCTTTTACACACAGACGCTTTTACACACAGACGCTTTTACACACAGACGAAAGGGTTGCTCCGGCACAGGAAAAATCGCAATTTTACCTCAGTTTCTACCGATCGACCATCATTTCGTGCGAAAGGGTTGCTCCGGGGCAAGTAAAATCGCAATTTTACCTCAGTTTTTGCCGATCGACCTTCATTTCGTGCAAAAGGTTGCTCCGGCACAAGTAAAATCGCAATTTTACGTCAGTTTTTGCCGATCGACCTTCATTTCGTGCAAAAGGGTTGCTCCGGGGCAAGTAAAATCGCAATTTTACCTCAGTTTTTGCCGATCGGCCCTCATTTCGTGCGAAAGGGTTGCTCCGGCACAAGTAAAATCGCAATTTTACCTCAGTTTTTGCCGATCGACCCTCATTTCGTGCGAAAGGGTTGCTCCAGGACAAGTCAAATCGCAATTTTACCCCAGTTTTTGCCGATCGACCCTCATTTCGTGCGAAAGGGTTGCTCCGGGGCAAGTCAAATCGCAATTTTACCTCAGTTTTTGCCGATCGACCCTCATTTCGTGCGAAACGGTTGCTCCGGGGCAAGTCAAATCGCAATTTTACCTCAGTTTTTGCCGATCGACCCTCATTTCGTGCGAAAGGGTTGCTCCAGGGCAAGTCAAATCGCAATTAATTTTACCTCAGTTTTTGCCGATCGACCCTCATTTCGTGCGAAAGGGTTGCTCCAGGGCAAGTCAAATCGCAATTTTACCTCAGTTTTTGCCGATCGACCCTCATTTCGTGCGAAAGGGTTGCCCCGGGACAAGTCAAATCGCAATTTTACCTCAGTTTTTGCCGATCGACCCTCATTTCGTGCGAAAGGGTTGACGTTTCGTGACTCGCCGCCGGCACCACCCTCGGCCTTAAGAGAGAAAGATAAAAAGAAGGCATGAGAGAGAAGGTGAGCAGGTGTGAAGATGAACAGATGTGAAGATGAGCAGATGTGAACATGAGCAGATGTGAAGATGAGCAGATGTGAAGATGAGCAGATGTGAAGATGAGAAGATGGGAAGGTGTGAAGATGAGCAGATGTGAAGATGAGCAGATGTGAAGATGAGCAGGTGTGAAGATAAGAAGATGTGAAGATGAGCAGATGTGAAGATGAACAGATGTGAAGATGAGCAGATGTGAAGATGAGAAGATGTGAAGATAAGAAGATGAGAAGATGAGCATATGTGAAGATGAGCAGATGTGAAGATGAGCAGATGTGAAGATGAGCAGATGTGAAGATGAGAAGATGTGAAGATAAGAAGATGTGAAGATGAGCAGATGTGAAGATGAGCAGATGTGAAGATGAGAAGATGTGAAGATGAGAAGATGTGAAGATGAGCAGATGTGAAGATGAGCAGATGTGAAGATGAGCAGATGTGAAGATGAGCAGATGTGAAGATGAGCAGATGTGAAGATGAGCAGATGTAAAGATGAGAAGATGTGAAGATGGGAAGGTGTGAAGATGAGCAGATGTGAAGATGGGAAGGTGTGAAGATGAGCAGATGTGAAGATGAGAGGATGTGAAGATGAGCAGATGTGAAGATGAGAGGATGTGAAGATGAGAGGATGTAAAGATGAAAAGATGTGAAGATGAGAGGATGTGAAGATGAGATGTGAAGATGAGAGGATGTGAAGATGAGATGTGAAGATGAGAAGATGTTTTACAGACCCCCACTATTGGAAGAACCCTGCGCTCAGACGCTCTCGGGAAAAATCACTAACATATCATGTTTATGGTGAAATAAACAGTAGACTCACTACATCTATGAGGCTATATAAGCTGGTTTATAATTCCAATAACTATGGTTTATGGTACTTACAACTATAGTTACTGGTGTTTTTTAACCCCCACACACGTTCGTATATTTTTCAGAGGGGTAGGTACTGGGATTATGTATCACTAGAATATCATGGCGCTCAACTATGGTTTATGGTACTTATAACTATAGCTGGTTGGTGGTTTGGAACATGATTTTTCCATTCAGTTGGGAATGTCATGATCCCATCTGACGAACTCCATCATTTTTCAGAGGGGTTGAAACCACCAAGTAGTATCACTAACATATCATCTATGGGATTTTAATCTTAGAAAATATGATATAGTATTGTGTAATGTAAAATATAATATGATACAATGATAATATAAAAGGTGATTATAATCCTATATTGTATTTTGTTGATGGAAATGTTGAACCATCAAGTGGTTAAATGTATGGGATGATTCTGGAATGATGATGGGATAATTTTAGTCCCGTATAATGTGTATATGTGTTTTTAATTAGTTTATCTATTTAAGTGGTCAAAGCCTCTGTTGGTTGATTAGCTCGGGGATTATGGCCGATATATTGGGGATTGCATCAAAAAATGTGATTTCGTGAAATGATTCATGGATTGGACAACAAATACCTGGTTGGTGGTCTGGATCATTTTTTATTTTTCCATATATTGGGAATAGTGATCCCAACTGACTTTCATATTTTTCAGATGGGTTGAAACCACCAACCAGATACTGATATGAACAGGATTTGCAATCAACAAATTAGGCCATCAGCAGTTCAGCTATTGCATTTGGCGGCGTGGTACCCCATCTCTGGCGAAAGCTTGGACAGCGTCTTGCACTTTGCTTTGTAACTCGCTTATAGGACTACCCTCTGGTAAACGTTTACAAAACTATGGAAAATCACCATGTTTAAGTTCGGTAAATCGACTATTTCACCTATTTCTATGGCCATGTTCCATAGCAAACTGTTAGTTTACCAGAGGCTCACCAATGGTTTTTTCTCCTTCCTGGGCTGCAGAGCATAAGTGGCCCATTGTAGCACAAACCCGCACATGTACTCTCTACAAATACGTATCATAGATACATTTTATGATTCAAATTTGGGTAGATGTAGAATATATGTATATATTTTTTTACAGATTTGATATTGCATACATATGTGTACAATGGAGACAGAATTCCAATGCCTCTCCCCATAGTTAAGGAAACGGTCAGTTTTCCACAGTATAACTTTGCTGGTTATCAAATGTGTTATCCCAAGAAAACAGGGAACTTGTCTTCTCCTCCGTTTGCGCTGATCCCCATTTTTGCTGCTTAAGCCACCACCACTTTCTTTTAATGCTTGTAATTGTGATAGTTAAGCTACCCGTTCATCAGGTTGGCTGAGCCATAAGTTTGACTAACTCCCCTATTATGGATGCAAACCCCGTTAAATAACGATGTTTGTTGCTTAAATCGCAGATCAATCCCTATTTCTCTGGGTGAAATCACCCTGACACCCCATTAAATCATCACGTTCTCACCATGAACTCCTTGGATTTGGTTAAAACTCCATGGGTTTTCGCTGTAGATGTTCCCTGCCAATCCAATAATAAATAGGTTCTTCACTCAGATATGGTTAATCTTCAAAAAAAAACAGAAAAGTTCAACACAAATTGGTTGGGATTGGGATCCTAACTATGAATATAATCTACCCGCTGGTAATTTAACATAGCTATTGAAAATGGCCATTTATAATGGATTTTCCCATTAAAAATGGTGATTTTCCATAGTTATGTTAGTTTACCAGAGGGTAATCCATTCCTATCAAGTCCCACAAAGCAGTTCAGATCCCGGAGAAGATCACCTTCGTCTTAGTCATCGAAGTGGGTGGCCAGACCCATTGGTTGATGCCTGGCGTCGAGGAAAGATGGCTAGCTACGGGAAAGATGGCAATGTTGTGGGTACCAACAAGGGAATATGGGTAAGTCTGAAAATGGGGTCTGCCCCTAAAATTTTCCCACTAAATCTTGGGTAACACTAAGAAAAATGTTATTTTTAAGTTCCATGCCATATGGATCTAGTGGGATATATCACCAACAATGTGGTGATTGCTTCTGGAAATTCCAACGCAAGGCGGTGCCCCTTAAGATGTGTTTGTTGGGCTTTAAACCCCATGAATACTTTAGAGATATGTATCCTAAAGCCAAATGTTATTGGAGTGAGAAACCGTAATTGAATCTCAATATAATGTGGATAAAGCGGGATATATCAGCAACAATATGATGATTTATTTGGACTTTCTAGTGATTTAATGGATTCTGATGGGATTCTACCAAGAAGAAATGGGAATATGGGCATGTCTGAAAATGGTGGTATATCCCTGAAATGTCTTTTTGCATCGGGAAAACTATGATAAACTTATAAACCATGGGATTCAAGGTGTTCACCCTACTTGGATGCTATCACGTGGTGAATGGAGGCAGCGATGTGGAGCCATGGGATTTGATGTCGCAGACATCGCTCCTTTCAAAAGCGCACCATTTTTCCAGGAAAACTTGGATAAGAAAAGGAAAATCAGAAAGAGGAAGACCTAAAATGGATAGAACGTCAATATTTGAATTCTAGCTAGGGGGTTGAACATGGTCCCAGATATGAAAGAAGCCTTTTTACAAGAAAGGATTTGCCCCACACAAACCACTTACCAGCTTAGATGCAACCCTCGTATGAATTCCTCAAAATGGGTTTGTTTGAAAACGGGTGCCTTAAGATCTCATGCTTCATGATGAGACGCCCCATGAACTTGCTTAAAATTGGAGGGCATCCCCATTGTAAGGCAGGCCCAAATAATGATGGTGACACGTGTGAATGATGGGTTTATATGTGTGTTATTTACGATAGATTGAGACTTAGCAGTCATTAAATGAGATTAAGGAATCAACAAGAATGAAGGTTCAAAAAATGAAAAGCCATGGAATTCTTGTTCAAGAAGTGTTTGGAACATGATTCAATCCATGGGATTGTTGTTCAAGAAATGGGGTGCCGTTTTGGACGCACCAAACTGTATGTTTTGGAGTTAATCATCCGTTTTGGGTGGGGGGTATTTTTTTAGGCACCCATGCTAAAAGATGGGTATGGACATGATGAATGTCTTGCCCTACCAGTTATCATGGGAAAGCCCCTGGGTGCTGCCCAGAAATCTAAGAAAAAAACGGTTTGGTTCAGATGGTTTTCCTCTTTAAAATGGCTGGTTTTCGGTGTATCACCTCCATCCTGTTCCGAAGTCAGTTATGCTGGTTTGCAACATTCAGGATCAACCCTTGACATTGATGTTGTTTAAAGATCTTAGACTCGCGCGCAGCATACTCCTTATCAAGGGTATCTCCAGTCAAAGGTTGCAAGACTATTGATCTTCTTAAACTAGAGATATTCTTCACCAATGAACGAAAGGATGCTATTCTTCAAGGGCCAAGCGAGCGATCAAGTTCTGAACGAGATTCCCGTCCAAATTTGTGGCCACGGCATTTCCGTACTACTTTGAACCCCGGCGTCACCGTGTTGGGCAAACTTGTCCACTTCCAAGCAGACTCCCAGCACAGTCCAGATGATACCAATGACTCCCGGCGCACCAACATTTCGAGCAAGCGTCACACGCGCACGGATTCGCCGCCTCTTTGGAGGCGTGAGTTTCGATGATGTCATGCTGGCAACCACCATCCTCGCGGCCTTGCGCAAGTTTCTGCACGTTTTCTTGAAAACCTGGGATGTTTGCTGGTTAAATCAGCATTACCCTATTAACGTCACCATGTTTGTTGGTTTTGTCACGTTTAGTCCGTCATGTTGGCTGGTGAAATCAAATTGAACCTCCACAAAAGCTTCATAAAGCCAGCATTTTCCTCTGTTGAACCACCAGCTTTGGTTTAGTCCATCATTTTTCCTGGTTCAATCATCTTTGAACTCCATGTTTTTCATGTTGGTCCATCATCTTTCATTGGGTTTCATCCATGTTTTCTCCACATTTTCCCATGTTTTCTCCACATGTTCGTCCCAGGAAAGCCCCTGGCGGAGAGAACTTCGTGGTGGACGTCGCCAGCCTCGCCGCCTCCTGCGGCGCCGGCGTGGGCGGCGGCGACGCGCGGGTGGCGCCGCGGGAGAAGACGTGGACGCAGCTGGAGGAGGCGAAAGCCAAGGCGCCAGGGGAAAGGTAGGACATTCCACAGTCAGTAAATAGTATTATTACCATCTATTATCTATAGATATTCTACCTTGGTATGCAAAAAAATAGATATCTTCCACTATAGATAGGTAGTATTAATGTAGCTATAATATTAGATAATGGTAATAGATTTTCTTAGATGCTATAATCACTAGATAACGTTAGATAGTGATATCTATAATATATTATCTGACAAGCCAAAGGTGTACACAGCTTTTCGAGGGTCTGAACCTCTACATCCAGAAGAGGCTCAACTGGCTCAGAGAAAGCGAAGTCTTGGAAGAGACTAGGGCTCCGCTACCCTGACGTTCAGCTACAAGATGAAGCTCCGCTACTTTTGACTTGGAAACGCACTTCGCGCCACAACGGCGTGCAATTCTTCATCTCGCATCTGGCCACATGGCTCCGCACCCGCCGCTTTAGCGAGCCTACTTTTCGACCCTCCGGAGCCACAAATCATAGGAAAAACACAGTGTTTCGCGACTTTCCTACCTTTTCGCGCACCTGCATCTTCTTTCTTCTGACTCTTTCTCTTCTGTGATCTTCTGTCTTCTTCTCTTCTCTTCTCTTCTCTTCTCTTCTCTGACTCTTCCCACATCTGCTTTTCCATCTGTTCATATTGTCAGAAGTTTGACTTCTAAACTTCCTTCGATGATATTGTGCCTTATTGTAATATCACCGTAACGATGGAGTATGTACTATGGGAATTATTCCATGTACGATCGAAATTCTAGATATTTGATATCCCCATATGCTATTTCCAATAAAGGGATGACATGGATGATATGGGGATGGGTCAAGTTACCTATGAAATTGTCATATGAATGAGGAAATAAACATCCATAATGCCATCTTGTTTGGGGTGCCTAATACGGATGATATGGAGGAGGTTCTTAAGATTTGAGGATCCCCAAGACATCGCAAAACCATTCATGGGTTTCAATGCTGAAATGCTCTCAATGACTTGGATGATTTGGGGGTACCACATGGATTTTGGAGACTAACAAATAACCATAGGGAATCTTAATAATATCCAATGGGATTGAATGGCATTTAGCTAAGTATGTCCAGCAGATACGGGATCGGGATGGTTTAATAGTCCCAAAAAGCAGTGGCTTAATGGGGTTTAAGGGAGAACCCATTTTGAACCCTCTTCCATCGAAAGTTTAGCAGCCACTGACATCATCATCAAATCATGCTTAAATCATGTGTAAATTACAATAAAAATGGCGAATCAACAGAGGTTTAGCAGCAACTGCTCACTTTGATTTTTTCCCGGAACGAAAACCACAATTCTCAAATAATCACTATTCCCCATATACTTCCACCTTTTCCATATATTTGATGACTTAATACCCTATTCGTCACCATCCCTCCTGGTGAAACTCACAATTTGCGTCAATCACGAATATGTTTCCAACATTTTCCAGATACCCTCTGGTAATTTAGCATAGCTATGGAAGATCACCACTGGCCCCTGGAAAAGTCCAGGTCGCTGCGGCTTCGCAGCCGGCCGACGGTGCGGTGCAAGCCGCCGCCCCCGTGCGGCGCCGGCGGAAGGGGCCCGGCGTTGCGGCGGCGGTGGGCAGCAGCGATATCTTTGTGAAGGCGCCGGGGGGTGAACAGGAACTACACATGGTGATATATGTGATGTCATCAACAAAAACATCGGAAACCAACAAAGTTGAAGTGGATTGCGGGGATACCATGGGATATATTACAAGGGGATGCCCCAGTTTGTTGGCTAAGTTGGTTTATTGGGATGCATAATCCATACGTATTGAGATCTACTGAAAATGTGGATTGATATTGGATGTTTGTTAGCTAAGTTGTTTGATCTCTCGAATTTAATTCATCAGCCTTCCAAGCCAACTTATACCTAGGGGGCATCACCTTGCACGGCCCAAACGCGGACCAATTGGCAATTAAGGCGCTTGAATTTCTGTTTAGACAGCAAAGGTCAGAGACATTCGATTCAAACCAGCAAAAAATCTTGTCTCCACTGACTAGACACATGGTTTGCCTTTTTTCTTAAAGGATGCATGGTTGGTTAAATCCCCGTTGCTTGATGATATCCCTGTTTTTGATTATCCACACATTTGAATGTCTTGGTTTGAAAGGAAACTGTACCTGTAGAATCAGTTGACTAACCAGTAGTACATGGGATATACTCATGTTTATACAGCTCCTTTTATGTCTCCCATTTATTATATCTAATTGTACCCTGCAGTGTCCCCCTTTAATCCCCATGTGGCATTGTTGATCCCAATGAGCATCATATATCCCATGTGTTGTGATAAACCCATTACATCCCACTATATCTTGGTACAACCAATATCTTGTGGAGACAAGCAGTACTACGATGTTTCTTCTGGCTATCTATCCTTGTTGTATACCCCATGGTTTTACCCATACTTGTTTGCCAATGGGTTGTCCTGCCTACATACCTACGATTACTTGTGTATAACCATTATATTAATGGTTTGTCACCCTATATAATCATTATACTACCACTACATGACTAGTATTGCATTGGCCATCGTTAGTTTACATCGAGGCATGTAATATCAGCATCATGATTATGATATTATTACCACTTGTTTGCTTTATTCCCATGTTGTTTACTACCGTGTTATAATTACCATATTCTTACTCTTGCAATGATAATGAAGGCTTTAGATACAGTTACGAATTGTTGCTATTGCAGTAACAACTCATGGCAGGTGGTGGACTATGCCGGAAGTGGATGGCAGTGGCGCATCCTTGACCCGGGATGGCACCTTGAAAACACGTCTTGTCGTAGACTGTCGGAGGTCAGTAATGGCCAGGCCCAGGTCTGTGTCCTGCCGGCCTGGCATCCTGCTCAGATCTACATCCTCTGGTCATTGGATGGTCATACGACAGAGAGTAGCGTTGCCACGCATCAGCGATGTGGCGGCAGAATGGAAAGAATTGAGACAGACGGACGAGCCCATCGAGGTCGCGCGGAAACACGTCATGGTGAAGGCCGAGGGCACGACCAGGCACGACCTATTTTGTGGTCGTGGCGTTTGGACTGGCCAGTGGGCCACTCCTATGGTCGCGATTAGCGGCCCTCTTGGTTCAGTTGGCGCAGGCAGTCGGATGGGACAAGCAATATTTCTATTTGCAGTGTTAATACTACTAAAACGCATATTGTGTTATCTTTCTAATACTGTATCAGTAGTTGTGGTGAGATTGTAGATATTATATTTGTAGTACCCCCATTAGTTGTCTTTATATAATGGCGTTACCGTTGCATAACGATTCCATTAA
>CAMXCT020006830.1:55000-57500 GCA_947184155.2 Cladocopium goreaui | reverse complement strand
GCTCAATTCCAGTGTCTTTCTGTTAAGGCTAGGTAAAACCATATAAACCGTTTACTGTTGATTATATTGTTATATCCTCTATATATCTCTGTTGGTTACATCAACATGCTTCACCATTTTCATACTTGAAACATCATTTTGAAAATACTTGAAACATCATTTTTATTGTTAAATCTTCAGTTCTATTGGTTAAGTGACTATAGAAGCACCATTTTTCTTGATTGAATTCCAACAGCTGGATCTCCACATAAGCCTTGTACTTTTGGCTATGTCCCCGTCCTGGTTGTATTCCTATTTTTCATGGTTAAATCCCACGAAATCCCCTTGTGTTTGATGTTTAAACCCCACTAAATCACCATTTTTTTAATGAAATTCCATTACACCCTCATAATTTCCCCATTTCTATTGGTTAAGTCATTCTAAAATCACCAGTTTTGCTCATCAAATTTCCATCACCATTACCACCATGAAATCACGTTATTTTCCTCCATGAAATCCCATAAAATCCAATGGGTCCTCCCTAGGTAGCTAAGCTGATTTATAATTCCGATAAGTATGGTTTTTGATACGCAAATAACTTATCGGAATTATATTACTATAGTATTATGGGATGTATAAACCATAGCAAATATGGGATGTATATTCCCCATAATTCCAATTGTTGTTTGATAGCCAATAACTATAGTATTCATTGGATGTATAAACCAACACACATCACGTTTGGGGGCCCCGCTCTCAGACGGCCCACTTCCTCCGGGTTCCACCGCCTTCGACGACGTGGCGGCGCGGGTCAAGCTGACCGGCCAGGCGCCTCGACCCACGCGAAACGCGAAAAAAACGTGGGATTTCTGTAGGAAAATGTTGATTTATGACACATATTGAATTCTAGTTTTTTGAGGTTCACCGTCACAATGAGATTTGACCAAAACATGATGGATTTACCAACAAAAACCATCAAGACTGATGAAGAATGGTGATTTAACCATCAAAATCAGGATTTTACTATCAAAAATAGGGATTTCATGAGTGAGTTAATGGGGTAATAAGGATCCATGTGTGATTTAATATGGACTCAATGGGTGATTGAACTGCTAGCTGAATTTAGATGAAAAATAAAGACTTCATGTAATCAATGTACTCGGACGATGGTCGCGGGCGATGTAATAGGACAACGGTAATTTAATCGGAAAATAAACCCCTTTTTGCACGGGAGTTTCATGGAAAACGGTGATGTAGTTGTGATTTCACTGATAGGAATTGTGATTCAAGGATTTTCCCCGCGAAAATCTGGGGGATTCATGCGGGATCTCTTCATAAAATCAGCAATGTAGTGATTTAGGGGGATAGTTTCATGAAAACATCTGATTTTCATGAGATTTAACTCAAGAAACTTGTGGTTCACAGTAACTTACCCCTGAAAACAATTGATTTCTATATGGATAAGCAACGAAACCATCCAAACCTGGTGAAAAATATGTGATTGATTGGACCATGATTATTGATACCTCCATCATGTGTTTTCATCCATGGTGTTTGAAGGGATGAACATCCAGAAATCCCAGCTATCTTGGGGTTTACCGAGTTTTTTTCCAGGTTTTGACTCATATATATATATATATCAATCCCATATCAGATAACAAAATATATAGGTCGCAACTATGCATGTTACTTCCCAATGAACTGGTATTTCAATATTGGGATAATAACAATTGGGATGAGTTCTGGTATGAATAATTGATTTCAATCAATTATTGCAGTTGACTGCAGGTATAATATAAGATTACTGATCGTTACTGTATGCGCGTGTATGTGTATGTATACATACATATATATATATAGGCATATAGGCATATCAACCCCATTTGATTTTTCCCAGTTACTCCCAATTGGAATAACCATATATTATTCAACCATATCAACCATATATTAATCCCATATTATTAATATCATGGCCCCCAATTAAAATTGTACTTTAGCAGATGCCCCGCAGGCGCGGTGTCAGCTGAGCTTCAAGCGCGCCTCGACGCCACGCTGGGTGTCCTTCGTGGTGCGGCTCGGCGAGCGGAACGGGAAGGGAAGTCGCCGGTGAAACCATGAGAAAATGCACTTTTTGATGGTGAGTTAACCCACAAAAAATTAAGATTTTTTATGGACTTCAATTTCACCAACCAACATGGTGATTTTATGGGATTTGATGCAAGTTTGAGTTAGCTAAGTTGGTGAACATAACTCCAACAACGTTTGGGTTTATGATAGACATATCTATAGTTCATGGGATTTACAAACTCGTATCTTGGGGGCACCACATTGTATGATTCGGGGGAAGAACCAAGAAATGTGGGGAATAATGAAAGTAGTATTATTGATCATCGTAATATTAATTGAGAAATCATCAAATATCTGAATAATCGTCAATAGTCGTAATTAAGAAGTCCTTAAAGGTTTAATAGCCATCCATGTTTTTGCTGTGATTATGTGGGACAAGAGAAGCCTTCGCAGA
>CAMXCT020006830.1:47500-50000 GCA_947184155.2 Cladocopium goreaui | reverse complement strand
ACGTGACCCAGCAAGAATGGACAAATAACTACAAAATGTTATGTGTAACCAACCGGAACATGACCCATAAAAAATGTCAAAATGGTCGGTCCGCAAAAGATGGGAATGAGACGAGCACCAGTCATAGGTGATCTACGCAACAAAAACGATTGGACGTAATGAGCCACCAACAATGGCAGAAATAGTAGGACAAGTATTTCCTAAGATTAATGAGGTATCACCCATGATGGTATTTGAACTTGCCCACGAAAGGAGTATTGCCAATGCATGATGTTTTCAAGATCAAGCTACAACTTGTGTTTTGCAAAAGTTGTTGGTTGCTGGTATTTCTTTCCCATCTTCCCTTGAAAATTTGCGGGGATAGTGTAACGGTGCACAGCCGTGACAGCTCGATAGACTGTGCCTTCATCAACAGAGGAAGTGCTTGAGGAGCAGCATTGCCAGGTCGGGCATCGCCTAGTACTTGCCCAAGCTTTATCTGGACGACCTGATCAAGTAGTTCAACTAAATCGTGGAAAATCCCAAGATGCGCCCCATGGGGAACACGCCTCACATACATATGACCCTGGCGGTCAAGGACATCGAATCGATTCCACGGTATCAACGCGCTTGATGCCTTCATGGGCTTTGGAGGCTGCAATGCCCGGAATTCTGGCTCAGGCTGTCTTGTGTCCCAATTTTCTGAAAGCAAGACTGTGTCCTCTCCAGTGAAAGGGGGTCCAGGACATCTTCCCAGCGACGGCCTTGTTGATGTTGAAGGACCGAGCATGGGATGGATTGAAACTTTCGTGGAAAAATTGATCGGATGATTCTTCTTTCAAGGAAATGGAAAGATCGAAGCATCACCTGTGTTTTCCCCTGCCATCACCACAAATGATGTTTGCCATATACGTCCAAGATTTCCGATGATTTGTCTTCTCATTTCGGTTCTCTGATTTTTGCCCTGGTCATTTTTACAACTGCCATCCGTTTTTATCCTGTAGACTGATTATTGTAGACACACTTGTTGCATCCAGGTACTTCTTTTTCAGCTGTCCGATCATTCCACCATAGACTGCACTTCCAACCCCATCTGTCATGGAAATTAATGATTTGAGACGAGCAATGCCCCAAAAGGTTGTACTAGGTGGTTTTGCTGCGCACTAGTGACTAATCCAACACGGAAACCATGCCAACAACCAGTCGTTTTGGGGATGGCATGAGGTTGTGATGGCTATATCAATGAGTGCTTAAATCCCCTTTTTTTGGCGGACACACCATATTTCCTGACGTTTTGAAGCCATCACGGGTGCTCAGGTCAAGCTGAAACGCGCTACCAGCACTTCACCCAGTTTCAGCGGATCTGCCAATGTAATGATGCCTTGCTGGGACGCCTAGGGAAAATAGGGAGCGGTTGAGCTATGCCCTATGCTTCGTGGTGGTTCCCCTGTTGCAAACAAAGAAGTGCAAAAGGCTCACATATTCATATTCATCTATTTCTATCTAGTTCTGTTTAGTTATCTATTTCTATTTAGTTCTATCTATTTCTTTCTATTTCTATCTAGTTCTATTTAGTTCTATCTAGTTCTATTTAGTTCTATCTGTTTCTATCTAGTTCTATATAGTTCTATCTATTTCTATCTAGTTCTTTTTACTTCTGTCTATTTCTATCTATTTCTATCTAGTTCTTTTTAGTTCTATCTATTCTATCTATTTCTATCTAGTTCTATCTATTTCTATCTAGATCTATCTAGTTCTTTTTAGCTTTATCTATTTTTATCTAGTTCTATTTAGCTATATCTATTTCTATCTATTTCTTTCTATTTCTATCTAGTTCTATTTAGTTCTATCTAGTTCTATTTAGTTCTATCTGTTTCTATCTAGTTCTATATAGTTCTATCTATTTCTATCTAGTTCTTTTTAGTTCTGTCTATTTCTTTCTATTTCTATCTAGTTCTTTTTAGTTCTATCTATTCTATCTATTTCTATCTAGTTCTTTCTAGTTTTCTAGTTCTATTTAGTTCTATCTATTTCTATCTAGTTCTATTTAGTTCTATCTATTTCTATCTATTTCGGCTATATTTATTTTCGGGAGGAACCACATCTTAACATGATAGGAAAGTTGCCCACCGTTACCCCGAATTCGGCCTAGATAGTGGTCACTGTTACCCAGCACACAAGTCATCCTGAATTTTCCCAATCCAGTGACCCACAGCATATACAACTGGTGATGGCCCATGAAAAGAATGGAAGAACTGCTGACAGATCCATAAAATGGTGATGTTCAAAATATACATCAGTATACCATGTAACGAGTGGACGCTCTGGAAACGGCGATTTTCCGTTCCAACGTATCACCTGTGTTTGGTTATATATTCAGAATATCTCCATGTTATAAACCCCCATTAAATCCCATGAAATCAACGTTAGATCATCATTAGATCCCAGAAATGTCCATGAAATACATCAGATCCAATTAAATCCCATTAAATTCCCAGTCGATCACCATTAAAACCCACTA